>JAOANK020246485.1:0-15620 GCA_026257165.2 Telfairia occidentalis
CTAAATACCACAAATAGTCCCTAAATACCACAAATATTCCCTAAATACCACAAATACTCTATGTTATTCTAAAAATACTCTCTATTATCAAAAAAAATACTCCCTAAATACTAACTAGAGTTTCTTATTCCAAGAATACTTCCTAAATACTCTCTTTTATTCTAAAAATACTCTCGTATTTTAAGTTGTAAGAACTTTGTAACGTGAAAGGGAAACATACACTCTTTAAATACTCTACCCTCTCCTATCCCCAAAATAGACTATTATATCCCTTTGTTGAAAAAGAAAAATCTAAGAATTTCCTATCTTTTGATAGTGAAAATGATGTATTGTATCTCTTATGGAAATGCCCAAATGTGAAAATAGAAGTCGATGACTTTGCTAGCAAAAGAAGAAAAGCCACAATATATGAAGAAGTCATTTTGTCGTTTGTCTTTCGAAAATTGAGATGCAAAGAGCTTTTGAAAGACGAAGAGAATGAAAAGAATGTGGAGAATAAATAATTATTCGGTTGAAAACAGAATCAAGAAAGAGAATTAAAAAAAAAATTAAAAGATAAAATCGATAGAATATAACAAAAATAAAAAACGGTTAGAATTTAGGAGAGGTGAATTTTTTAAAAAAAAATCAAAAGGGATAATCGAATAAAAAAAAGGGTAAAATGATCTAAAGAAAAAATACTAAGAAAAATAAATGGTCATTTTTCATTATTAAATGTAGTTTAGCCATTTTTTAAAATGAGGAGGTAAAAAAAGATACCTACTCTAATTTCCCTAAATTTTATGTACATGCAGGCAATTGTTTATATAAAACTTAGTTAAAAATGCAAATTAGAATAAATTTAGAATCTAACAATTACATATATCATATATACATTTATAACAATTTAAATCTACAACCAAGCTTCCTAAATTTGCACTCCCAAAAATAGAATTCCTAAACCTAACTTCCAAAATCTTTCGGTTAAACCTCAAGCTTAACGTTCTCAAATGTAAAATGTCTAACTCATGTGCCAAACACCTCTCTGAGTACCACACCAAAATTTATAAACCTAAAACAATTAAGTGAAAAAGGGAAGATATAGCTCTCTCTTTCTTTTCTTTTCTTTTATTTTTTATTTCTTGGTAGACAATGGGTAAAAAACCAACCAATTTAAAGTTATAGGGAATAAGTATAAAAGTTACAAAACTTTTTACGTTTTAAAATTAATTCATGTGAATATAAAGGCAAAAGTTGTCATAAACTAATTAAAATATAATTATAATTGCTTGAATTATTTTTTATAAAAAAAGACATTCACAATTTTCATTTTTTAAGAAAAGTTCTTGTACATTCACTTATAAAAGATGTTTAGTTTATTGTCAACTTGAGCCTAACCCAACTAGTTAAGATATATATGTTTGACTAAACAAATTATAGTTTCAAATTACCACTTCAACATGTTGTTGAATTTAAAAATAATAATAATAAATGAGAATGTTGTTGAAGAGCACATTAATATATATTTTAAATATTTATTGAATTTTGAAAACATTTTTTATCATCTAACTAAATTCTAAGAAAATTTTGAAAAATAGTTTTCATCAGCCCGAAGAACTTTACCCATTAATTTTGAAAGCCATCTCAAACCAGAGGTGGATCTACGTTGGGGCCACGGGGGCACGTGCCCTCCTCGATTTTTTATTTTTTTGGTTTGATTCTATAGTTTATTGAAGACTGCTAATATTTTTAATATACTTTTGGTCTAAAAAATTCAATGTGCCCCCTCTGGTATGATGGTCACATGCTTTTTTTATCAAATTTTGAATCATCAATTCAAATCCCATCAAGTGCACTCTTAATAATTTTTTGTTCTATATTTTAAAAATAAACATTTTTATTTTTAAATTTATTTTTTAAATTATAAATTAAAATAGGTTTTTTTTTCCTTTTTTATTTTAAATTTTCTATTTTTATTGTGATACAATTTTTTTTTTGACATACTTATTTCAAATAAATTTCTCTCATTAGTTTTTTTTCTTTCCAAATTTCGCTCTCTCCTAAAATTTTCTCTTTAAATCTTCTCAATAACTTTCTTTATCTTTCTAACAATTTTTTTTTTTGTTTAACAAATATTCTATTTTCAACTTTGTTGTCTTTTAAAATTTGTCTTATTCTCTCGAACATTTCTAATTTTTCTATCTTTTATTAATATGTTTTATCTAATATATCTCACTTTTAACTCTTATTCATTGTTGTCTACCTCTTAGCTTTCTCTTTACAAAAATATATCTCTACGATATCTCAACTTTTCAACTAACATTTCAAAAAATATAAACAAAAAACTATACATACAAATGGTTTTTAATATAACATAATTTTCTTATTTTTATAGTAATACATCTAAAACTATATTTAATTTGTGCTCCCAACATAAATTTTTAAATTTGTCGCTGCTAATAATACGTCTAAAATCATATTCAATTTGTGCTAAATTGTTTAGGCCTCACTATTTTTCACCACTATTTGTAATCCAAATTCAAACTAATCATTGATTAATAATAATATGTCCTTTCCACATGAATATATTAGATCCTAGGCTTAGTTTTTCTTTAAAGAACCGCTTCATCTTCATTGTATTACCATTAAACTATCTTATTTTTTTAGTATAATAAATGTGAGATTGAGATTTGAACTTTCATCCTCAAGAAAATGAATAAACGTCTTAATTATTGAACTATATTCAAATTGACAATTTTCACTATTATTAATGCTAAATCAATTCTATATCTAATCTTTAGCATAGATTTTGGTTTTTGTATTTCCAAAAACTATATACATAGATACTCAATGATTTACAGCCTTAGTTCCAATCATGGTCTGAAATTTGGTCAAGCAGCCACTAATGTTTTTAGTTGTTGCCCATTAGGGATTTTGATTAAATCAAATTTTAGAAATTGAACCTTAAAGATGAAAGTGGGCAATGACCTAGTTCAATAATAGAGTTGATCAGCAATCTCATAGAAACATGAAGTCCTAATTATAAAAAACAAATCAATCCAAACATAAATCAATTGATAAAAACATGTTTTATCATCACAAATGTCGATAGTTCGATACCCATCCCAACAAATATTGAACTCAAAAAAAAAAAAAAAAAACTAGACAATAATAATGGCAAAATTGTCCAATTCTTGGACTTTATCTCTACATATATATTACAACAATTCCTAAAATCTAAAACCATAAAGTTGGACCAGAAAATGTTATGAGTTAACAAATTACCCAAAGAAAAAAAAAACAGTAGAGAAAACTAGAAGAGGAGGGAAAACAAGAGTTCTATTTTCCACCCCCAATGAAATTAGTTGTAGTTTTTTATAGAAAAAATTGTCCATTCACCACTAGACATTTGGAAGTACATTGCTCGAGAAAAAAAAAACAAGTCGTGAAATAGATGCATGACAGATATGCCCCCGTCCCCATGTATTCCAATATCAACACTGCCTTATACATGATCATTAGAAAACCATTATAAATAACTCAATCATGATTCTTAAAAATTGATGACAATTTCGAACTGTCCTTAAAAATAAAATTTAAAAAAAAAAAAAAAACAACTGACGATAATGTAATATTATTGAGATATTCTATTAATAACAGTTTAAAATTGTTAAATAAAATATATTGACAAACTGAAACCATCTAGAAATATGCAATAATTGCACATCATTATAGAAAACTCTTAAATGATAGTTATGAACTATCAAAGATTTTTTTTTCTTTGAGTTGAATAAAGTATGGAGTAAAAATTTAAACCAACTCAACTATGTTTGGTTTGGCGAACCATCAAAGAATTAACCACCGAAAAAATTTATCCATGTCTCTTTAGTCTTTTCTCAATCAAGAAAAAACTGTTCATGGCAGCGATTAACTACCAACAAAATAGTTTCAATGTGAATAATGCTTGATTAATATCGGTCAAATATCGCAATATTTAACTGTTACAGCCATTTAATTTATTAATAATATTAATACGAGAAATTTTTCAAGATATATCTTTAAACTAAATAAATCATAGCCTTCATATATATACACAAATCAATTATGATTAAAGTTACAACTTGTACCCAGGACATGAGCAACTATAAATTAAACGAGAGAGAATATACTACATTATTCTATGAACCGAACAAGACTATCTAATTTTGTAATAGGTTACATATGTACAGACCAATTATGCATCAACTATAAAAACTATAATTAAAATGAGGGAGAAGTTAACATATTATTTTTTAACCCAACAAAAAGACTACCAATTTTGTAGTTGGTTGCAATCCAGTTAAGTTTTTTTCTCAGGTTCTTTCAAGATGTATCATCAACGATATATATTATAGCTAATAATACTAGTTTAATAGACAAGACATTTATTATTATCTCAAAATTCGATGGTTTGACTTTGCACCCTCGAGATGGTAGAACTAAAAAAAAAAAAGAGTACTAGTTTAAATTACTAGTTCAGAAGAAAATGAATAATAAAATCTAGCAGGTTCTCGACAATAGTGTATAACCTCTAATTACAATATTTCTGACTTGCAATTGTTAAACTAAAAGAACTGACCGTCAAATATCAACTCAAATATTTGTGTTTTTTTTTTCTTTGGGGAATGGGGTTTAAAGTCAAATTTAAGAGCAAAAACCCAACAATACAGTCAAACGTTCATGGAAAGGAAGCAATAAGATAAGCATCTACACATCTTGGTCATGTATTAGTCATTCAATAATTCTACACATTCATCCATTGAAACACCAAGATAAGCTTATACGTACCTGTTCGACTATCAATTCATCGGCGGCTAGATTTCTTAGACTTCGAAGCTTTACTTCTAACTCTAGACTTCTTGCGTGAAGCTGCTCCTTTCTCCAAACCCAGTAATGCATTACATGCATTCATAACTTCTGGCTCGCAATGTTTTTCAGCTTCCACTTGATGCACTTTTGCCATAGATCCTGAAGATTGTTTTGGCGTATGAAAGTATTGAGTAGGCGTGACAAAATTACCTACCCCTCGAACTCGCCCACGGTGATCTGGGGTACCCAACGCTAGTGATAACACATCCTCGGTAGTTGATGTGATATCAGAATTATGAGCTTGAGTAGTCAACATCTCATCCTAAATGTAAAGAAAAAAATAAAAAGAATAATTAAACAATATGACGAATGCAACAAAACTACAAATCTAAATACTTACTATACGGGTCACCACTTCTCGGGTTTGTTCATCAACAATCATTCCTTCATTATTCATTCGAGCATTCTTCCATAGAATGCATCGTTCACTTGAATTATCATAAGATGAAGACTTTTTCTGAACACAAAATTAGATGAAGTTTGTGAATATTACTTTTCAAGGAAAGAAATTTGAAAGGTTCAAGATTGTTGAATTTGGTTAAATATCATTTACCAGCTCTTCAGCTAAATTGGCATATCCTTTCCGTGACAATCGATGATTATATATGTTTTTCCCTCGCATTTCCTTGTTCTTTTGTCTTAATGTCTACATAAATTATTTATAAATTCGTGTAAATCTTAATAAACTTGTACATAAATATTAAAAAATAAAATAAAACAAAGATATCATAAGTTACTAATCTTACCTCAAATTCTTCATTAAGTCTAGAATTGACAAAAATATTCCAATGTTCTTGTTCAATGTGGGAATACAATTCTGGAGGAGACTTCAAACTTGCTAGGTTATCTTTAAAAGGCAATACATATTTCGTCGTCAACACATGTTTAAATTGCCGAAAAGCTGTGCCAGCATTTTGTAAGATATTCTTTTTTGATCTGGGATCCACCACAAATCCATCCTACATTATTAAAACTAGATTGTTAATGCATATAATCAATTTCATTAAACAAATGGTGATAAATGAATATCATACCTTAATCAAATTATATAACTTCTCCTTTATCTCAGAAGGCACCATTTTCCAATTGTCATATATGATTGGAACATGGTGACGCACACACATCCCAATGAAACTTTTTAGTTTAGTCGCATTTACACCGATTGGTTGACCATCTGCATTGTACTCAATAACTCTTCTTTGGTCTTCACTCTTAACACGAGTGATCTCATGCATAGTAGTAGGTCCCCGAGTTCTTTTTTTGGTCGCCCCTTTTATAGCAAGAATAATAGTAGAATCCTCTCCACCTACACTATTACTCTGCATATCATCCATATTTTATCTATGCAAATAAACCAAAATTAGTTTTACATTCAGTTTGAAATAACATTTAATAATCACTTTCATATTACAAAATAACATTCAATAATCAAGAGTATATATATAATTCTACAATACCCATATGAAAAAAACTAAATACAAACTAACAAATCAAAATAAGTAAACATTGTTCATAATAAATACTTCCACAATGAATACAAATTGTCTACATTATCTTACTTTAAAGGTTCAATACACTTTTTTAAGGGTCGTTCACTTAAAAACTGAATAATGAAACTTTTTGGAGCAAGCTCCTCTTTTATAATCTGCCAACAAAATAAACGAACCAATTACATAAAAGTCAACACCAAATGACGGGAAAAAAATAAATAAAACTAATTCAGGTCCTGTTCGAGAGACGGACTACTTGCAATCCACATGCCTTCATACTCTTTTCTTAAATATGGTGATTCACTTTCATTAATATCATCAAATATCAATTGATAGTATCCATTTTGATATTATGGGACAATTTAGAGATGTATTCCTAAACCCATCATTAAGACATTTTTCATCAAAGTCTCTTTCTGAGCGATGACTTAAATGAAATAGTATAAGCTCAAATTCATCTCTTCGGAACTTCATTATGGTTTCCAACCAAATCATATTAAAATACTAGAGGTTTAAATATGCTCTAGTTGATTTCTCATCTCTTGAATGACTCCTTAGAAGGATATGTTTATCATAATAAAATATTTGTCCTTTACACTAGACACTTACATTGTTGTGGCATATAATCTAACTACATTATTTTAAACAGTTCAAAAATTATTACAAGATTCTGTGTGATCTCAACATCAGTTAATTTTTATAACTCTCATATCTTATCACATCTGGAAGAGGCCTGTCTGACATTATTTCAAATAACATGCAATTCACCCCTCACCTAGTAAAAGCATTACTCCTATTAATGTGCAAATTCTTGTAAAGCAAACCCACATAACAAAAGTATGAAAATCGATTAACCGATCACGAATCTAGTTACCAAATGACAGATAGCATAGCATTCATTTTGTAGTCACTCATAGTTATTTGATCTACTTAGGTTTTCTCTTTCAAATGCCTACAGACAATGCTCTACAAGGAAAATGTAACAAACATTTTGTGATAAAGTAATAAAATCTACTAACATATCCATGGTCGTAAATCTTCTGTATTTTTTTAATATATATACATGTACATGAGCATGTTTTGATATTCTAGAATAGGTTTGAAATAAGATGCTATTGATAATGGTCAGTCACAAAGTGAACCAATTTGAATGAGTCTAATCCAAATATAACTCAATATAAAATACTCAGTATAGAATCCAATAGTCTCCATTGCATATGCCTTTGCAATACATTCGTTGATGGAGTTCTATTTTGCATGTATCCTTCCAATACTTTCATAAATAATTTGAAATGATACTTCCACTGTAAATAGACAAGCCTGCAAAGTTCTCTCCCCTCACAAGGTGAACTATCTGTATGAAATTTTGGGTTATGCCAGAACATAAAAAAGATCTGAGATGTACCTCTTACCTTCTTTCTTGGTACAACAATAACACATTTTCATTCAACTTTCTACATCTTGCCTTTGCCAAGCTTTACTCGAGTTAAAAATGCGATCAAGCTTAACAAAGAATTGAAACAGCGAGCCTGGACACGAATGAAGGACACAAATTAATTCAGAAACTTTAAGAATTGATACATTTTTTGAAGGATGGGAACAAAAACACCTTCAGCTGTCTATCATCACAGAAGTCCAACCTTCTCTTGGGATTACAAGCGATTGACTCCCCTTTGGAAAATGGTGCCTTAGATTCGATTCCCCATCAGAATCATTATGCCAATAAGGAATAATGGCTCTCATTAGCAGCAAGGAAGAGACTTAATGAAGAAAAAAAAGCAAACTCAAATGGACGGTGGAAGTTGATGAAAAAACAAATTCTTTTCACAAGATTATGACCCCAAGAATAAGGAAGAATAGTGACTTGCGCCACTTCAAAACCTTTAATTAACCTTCATTTGGTAGCATGGGATAGCAATCTAATGAAGAGACGGGGGCCCAAAAGGGACTAAAGCCACTTGTAGCGAATATTTCCCCTCTCGTGTTTCCGTTGATGAAAGAAAAATTAGTCTATAATATACATCCTGAAATCAATCTTCACCATTGAATACGACACCTAAGATTCATGAAGGAAATCTCCATCCCCTTTGTTGAAAATCTAATCCATGTCAAGCTCGATAACTATAGGCTATAGGTTTCCTTTTTTTTCTTCTCCCTTCATCAATAAGCTCATTTGTAATAAGTAAGACATCTAGTTTTTGTTTACCAGAGGAAAAAGCCAATTGGAACTCGTAAATGGTAGATGGAAGGTCTTGTTTGTGTCTTTCCAAAGTATTTTAGCAATGATTTTATGCATACATGAGATGAGGGTAATGGGTCGATGATCGCCAACCAATAACCATCTTAGCATCTATCTTTTTAGGGATGAGATAAATGTTCCATTGAGATTAACATTGACGATAACGCTCTAAAAAATTCTAGAACACTCTCATAATGTCTTGTCTTCCTTAAGAGTGTTCCAAGATTTTTTTTTTTTTTTTTTTTAAGAATTCAACAATGAAACCATTTGGCCTAAACATGCTTGATCTCTTCAAACTTCTTGGCAAGTTGCACACCATTCTTGATGTAAGGGATTTGTATTAATCTAGCGGTTGGTTGTTAGGTTGGCAATAAGTTAGTAGCCAAGTAGTTAGTTTCCATGTTTTACAGGTTGTTAAGTAGTTCCAAAGGCCTATAAAAGGTGTGTAAAAGGGCTGGAATCCCATTCAATATTTAATAATTAAACTCCTTCAAGATTACTCTATATCAATTCTTTTCTCTTTTAACACCATCCACCTTCTTTAACACTATCAAGCTTTTGAAGGAAGTTTCCAGAGTCTGAAACTTTGGGCATTAATGTCAAGCCATCTTATATTACTTCTCTGGCTCATGATTTTGGGTGCAAGGCTAGGTAATGGCCTACCCCGTCTTTGGGTCTCCCCTTAGATTTGAATTATTGGTCTGTGTCTTTTTTGACCCTATCATTAGGAAGGTTGAGAGGAGATTACAAGGTTGGAAAAATGCTGATATTTCCAAGTACGGGCAGCTTATCCTGATCCAAGCCTCCTCCCTCCTCATTTATTACTTGTCTCTCTTTTTATTGCCTAACAAAGTTGCTCAATCTTTGAAGAGGATCGTTTAAGAAGCACGAACGTCGGACACGGACAAGGACACAAACACGATACGACACGGCAACATGCCAATTACTAAAAAAGTAGGACACAGACACGTTGAGGATACTTTTTTTTTTAATTAATTTTTTAGATATATGTGTTTATATGCATCAATTTATTACTTTATTATCGATAAAACATGTAAAGTTAACATGGAAATCAAATGCACTTCACTAAAAAGCATAAAATTTCAAGTCCTTTGACAATAATTCAACTTACAAAAAAAAGTTTTCATTACAAATTAGAACAAAAAAAACTAAAGACTTAATAGAGTATTGGGGGAGTGTCTGTGATCTGTTTTTTATCTTTTTTTTATTTAACAAAAATTCCTAAATGTGTCCAAGAAGTGTTCATGGCGTGTCCATAGTGTTTGAAAATAAAATAATAATAATAATAATAGGACACGTAATTTCACGTGTCGGACACGTGTCCGACGCGTGTCCGAACGTGTCTTTGTCCAACAAGAACACTCCTCTCATTTTGTAGTGTTCATGCTTCATAGAGGATCATTAAGAATTTCCTATGGACAGACAACAACGAAAAGGGTGCTATGCACCTCCTTAAATGGGTCAAGGTCAAGCTCCCACTTGAAGAAGGCCTCAATATTCATGAATTGGTTCAAAAGAACCCAGTTTTCTTAGCCAAATGGATGTTGAAATTCTACTAAGAGATGCCCTTTGGATGAAGAAAGGTCATTGCTGCCATATATGAACCACACACATGGGCCAAAAGCCAGGTACCATATCTCCAAGATCATCTCCACCCATGGAAATACATTATGTCCTTTTGCAACCTTATTTATTACCAACCACCTAGCAATGTGGGCAATGGGGCGGACACCCATTTTTAGGAAGACCGTTGGCTTGGTGATGAGCCCCTCAGCTACACCTTCCCCTTCCTTACACTTTCTCTAGCAAAAAGGAAGCTCCCATCAAAGAAGGAACTCTGAAATGTTGATCCAAGTTCTTGTGAATCGGGTTTTAGAAGAGATCTAAAAGATGGGAAATTCTCGAATGGGCCTCTTTAACTTACTTGTCCACTTTTCAACTCAATCATCATTAGGATGTTCAGTTATGGAAGCTTGACAAAACCAGGGCCTTCACAAAATCCCTATCTTTTAACCTTGCTTCATGCAGCAACACCAATGACTTACATCTTTACGAGTGGTTTTGAAAGGACAAATTCCAAAAATAAAAATAAAAGTCAAATTCTTTTTATGGGATATTTTCCAATTGTGTATTTACACTCATGACCGTCTACAACAAAGATTCCCTTAGCTGTCTCTCTCTTTGAATCGCTGCCTATTTTGTTGAACTGCCTCAGAAACACAAAACCATCTTCTTATCACTTGTCCACTCACATGCCCCAATTTTTGGGGAAATGTGCTTTTCTACATTTGGTTAGTTCAATGTCACCCATTCAAGAGAGCGAAGAAGAAAGTGTTATGGATGAACTTCATTACATTGTTTATTTAATCTACATGGATGGAACTAAACAACTGCATTTTCAAGGATAGAGAGCAATCTTCTGACATGATTATGGAATCTATATCTTTCTTGGCTCTATCTTGATGCAAAAATGTCTCATGCTTTCATAATTATAGTCTATCATCTCTTTTGCCCAATTGTAAGTGTTTTTTTTATATCTATTCAGGTAATATCCAGGAGATGGTCAAGCCAAAAAAACAGAAGAGAAATAAAATTGGGTTGATGGTAGAAAGAGCGTGAAAAAAGATTAAGGAAGAACAAAAAATAATACAAGAACCACAGTTCTACTCTGCCCTGAAAAGTAAGCTAGAGTCAATTTTCTGCGTCAAGACATCATCTTAAAGCTAAAACTTAAACACAAAGAGAAAAGAAAAAATACTTGGTACTATTTCAGCAAAAAGATTTAAAGTAAAACATACAAAAGTATAAAATAAATATTTGTTATAAAGAAAAAAAAATCTTACAATAAGTTTAAGCTCCACAACAAATGACTGATAGAATCTATTCATAAAACCAAGAAGATTTGGCATAAATGAAATCAAGTGTGAAGCAACATTCAAAAACAACTCCAAAATTATAAACTAAATCAAGTGGAAATAAATAGTTGAAATGGTCTAGTTACAACTAACAAATATATTACATATTCTTAATATGCTTTGGTGCAACAAAAATAAGCATTCTTTAATATATCGACTAACAAAAATAAGCATTAATCTCCATTGTTTAAGAAGTTTTAATTTAGTTTTTCATGTTTTAACATTTTTCAATTTAGTCCCTCATAGTTGAAGAATGTTAAAATTGACTGCTAAAAAACTTATGTAGCATAATACTTGGTACATTAGCAAAAATTTAGAGAAAACAGTCATCTAAGAGAAGAAAACTTTGAGATTTCAACAAACTACTTAAAAATTTGAAGGATTTTTTCCTCCTCCAAATTTATTCACTATACATTATGCCACGTAAGTTTATCATCCATCAATTTTACATATCAATAAATTTTAACATTTATCAGCGAAGTGGGACTAAATTAAAAAATGGTAAAACATAAGATGCTAAATAGAAATAATAAGGACTGCATTAAAAAGGCACATAAACATTAGGACTTAAACATATATTTAGCCAAGCAACCACACGTATTCCTAGGGCTTCTCTTCTTGCATGCTGTGATGTGTTTCCTTGTCTATTTTTGCTTTCCAAATGCCAAAAACCCATTAAGGCCAAATTCTTCTCTACTCTCTCCTATCTATCCCGCTGTCTAATAAAAGCACATCTTCCTCCCCTCTTTTATCCCGTTTGCCCTCTCTCACCCTCTCGACTTCTCATAAAGACGTGCTGTAAGTAAATCAGAAATCAGTTTCAACACCAGCAACCACAGAAGTAAATCAGAAAATAGTTTGAACAAAACTAGAGAGAGACCGAGAGAGAGCGAACCCTAAATGCGAGACGGGCGTAAGCGTTTGAAGAGAGATTAAGACTGAGGAAACTTTGATGGCGTTACTCACGACTTGACAATCAATCAAAATGGGGTGAAAGATAAACGATATGCGCACAAAATGAGGGTTACGAACGACTTCGAGAGGGATGGAGGGAACGAAAAAACGGGAGAAGTAAAAATTAGGGGGGGAACTAAATTGGAACTCAAATATTTAATTTGAACTTAAAAAAATCAAATATTTAATTTCATCAATTATTTTAAGGAAAAAAAACTTTTTTTTTTGTTGTCACTAAGGTTTGATTTTGATTTTCATTTGGTCCATAGATTTCAGAATGATGTATTTTTACCCTTGAATTTTAAGTTTAATTTATATTTGATGCCTAAGTTTTGAATTTAGTTTTCATTTGGTCCTTAAATTTTATAATGTTGTACTTTTACCATTGAGTTTTCATTATTGCTCACTTTTAGTCTTTAGCGTGAAGGAAATGTTAGTAATGGGTTCATTTATTACTTGTTTTGCTACATTACCTATTTAAAGATTATAAAAATATTATTTTTACTAAGTAAGCATATATATAATATAAAGTTATATTAAATAAATCAACCAACATTTTGTAAATGTTACTAATAATTATTAGGTTGCGAACCAAAAGTAAACATAAGTTGATATGAACTGCTAAGGGCTTTAATTTTTATGCAATTTTGTTTAAATAATTTTATATGTAATTTTATGTATTTTATTATTTCTAGAATATAGTAAATAAAGGTATTTTAGCATTTCTATGTCATTGAAGATGTTGTGGCAAATTAGGGTTTAGTTGGGAGGCTATATAAAGTCTTGTCAATAGATTGTTTGAGAGGAGTTTTAGATTTGGAATGAAATTTAGTCGTCGAGCTTTTTCTTCAAGTTTAACTGAAAGCTTTTTGAATCTTTTACAATTAATGTTTTGAGTTGCATACCAAAAGTATTCAAGTAGGATTAATCATCCTATCTTATAGAGTATTCGACTTTTGGGACAAAGGAACTTGTTCTTTACCTCAAGAGCATAATCTACGTCTAACCTAATCCTTAGGGTTGATTTCTAAATTGATTTGGGGATTTTAGGGCTTGATAATTAGGGGTTCTTCTTAAGTGGAAGAGTTTTTAATTATAGTCCTTAGGGGTTTCTTATCATAAGTGAAAATTTAGGGGTGAAAGTGTGAAACATTTGAAACTTAATAACCAAATAGAAACTAAACTCAAAATTCATAGTTAAAAGTGTAACATTTTGAAATTTAGGTATCAAATGGAAACTAAATTCAATCTCAAAGCTAAAAATGCAACATTTTGAAATCTAGAGACCAAATAAAAACTAAACTCAAAATTCAATGACCAAAAAAAATATTTTTCCCTTATTTTAATTATACAAGGTTCAAAATCTTGATGAAATGTCCATGCCCTAATGTTACGAAAATGTCCATGTCCGATGGAAATTTTTGAAAAGAAACATGAAATCATAGAAAGTATTGAGAATTGTTTAACTTAACAAGAGCATGTTTGTGCCTTAATAAGGCACCGATCGACCTACTTCCATCCCAAAAGTTGATGATTTCATCTCAACTCTCTAATTGTTGAACTAAAAAAAATAAAAATAAGGACCTATTTGTTCAGTCTCTATTTGCTGAATTTATTTTTTAAAACTATTTTTGGGTTGTGTAATCCAAATATTAGAAATTCTAAAAACAACATTTTATGTTCTTAGTGTTTTCAAAATTTAAATTTGAAATTTGAAATATTGAAGTACAAGAAAAAGAAAAACTAAAATATAGTATTCCATGTTATAACCCCATTTTATTTTTGTTAAAATTAAAATATGTAAAACATAATATATTATACATTATATAATATTTTAAAATGGTAATTCTATCAAATTTATAATATAAAATATGATAATAATAGGCTAGAAGCTGTGGCAACAGCTACTTATGCTATAAGTAGAGGCTCCTGCACTTTTATAGACTTTAAAACACCATATGAAAAATGGTGTGGATTAAGTTCAAACTTATCAAACCTAAAAACTTTTGGGTGTTGGCTTTGTCCATTTAAAATAAGGAAAATTGAAGCTTTGGTCTCTAAAGTGCATGTTCCTTGGTAAGTACTGGGACTTCAAATCTAGAAGAAATATTATAAGCAGAAACGTCACCTTCAAAGAAACTGCACTCAGACGACAAACAAAGGGACAGAGAAGCTTCTTATAAAGCAGATAGCATAAAATCTCAGGTGGAGGTATTTTAGGATAGGCAAGGTGAGACATATGTACTACAGGACAGAGAGGAAAATGAGAATGACCCTGCAACTGATGTAGATGAAGGGCCAACCAACATGGTAGACCCCTAAATTTTTTAGTTCATTTAAAGTTTTTGTTTATTTTTATCTTTATCATTTTATCCTTTTTAGAAGAAAAATAGAGTTTTGTGTTTTATTTTATTTTATTATCTCATTATTTTATTTTATCTTATCTTATTTGATTTTATTGATTTTATCTTATTTGATTTAATTTTGGAGTTCTAATGTTGAGAAATAAAATAAAATCTTGATTAGTTGTGATTTTCACCCATTTTTTTTAAAAAAGTTCAAATTAATTTGTTTCTCTTTTTTTATAGTTAATTAAGGTCAAATCAAATCTTTGTGATTATTGGATTTTTTGATTGGTTTGAATTGCCTATAAATTGAGACTCGGGCTCATTTGTTTGCACACATTGACACCAACACACACTTTTCTCTTCCTCCCCCTCCCTCATTCTTCCTTTCTAAAATACACCAAAAACGTTTTTTTTTTTTACACTTCTTTCTTCCACCATTATTTTTCTCATGATACCACAATCTTGGTCTGCATCTTCCTCTCAACGTACTCTTTTTTGGCAGAATCAAAAGGCAAATATTTATTGAATTGTGAGTTTTACTTTTAACCAAACATGCTTTTAAAGTATATCATTACATGTTGTTAGCTAGGTTATTATTCTATGCTAATGTTATTTGTTGGCATTATGTTTATTTGAGTTGTTTATAATTTTGCAACTTCTTGAATGATATGTTTTAAATTCTTATTTGGTTAATCAATCAATTCGTAATATTTGTGTTTTGATTTTATGTATTTGTATATTATGTCAAAATTTTAATGTTTCTCAT
>JAOANK020246589.1:0-15618 GCA_026257165.2 Telfairia occidentalis
CAATTATCTCTGTGGATCGACCTTGTTGCTACACCTCAAGGTGTATACTTGCACCTAGTAGGCAAACTACCACAACAGCTATCCTCTTGCTTTTTTCCTCAATCCCTCATTTTCTCTCAAGCACTCATTTTCTTTTCTCTTTTCTTTTTGCTTGTCTCATTTGCTTTTGTTGCGACAATTTCTTTTCTTTTTTCTAACTTTTCTTGATCAATCAATACTTCCTTAGGGGATGAGGGAACAAGTATAGTTTTCTTACCATTATGTGTGAAAGTGTAATGATTAAGATAACCATCGTAGAGAACTTTTTTGTCAAACTGCCAAGGTCGACCAAGGAGTTCATCGCCGGCGTTCATTGGTACAAAATCACATAGTACTTCATCCTCGTATCTCCGAATGACAAAAGGTACCTTCACCTATTTAGTCACCTTGAGTTCTCCACAATCATTAAGCCACTGTAGTTTGTAAGGTCGTGGATGGGGCATAGTATCTAAACTTTATGGCAACACCAAGCTAGAGCTTACTGCATTCGTACAACTCCCACTATCAATCATTACACTACAAGGCAAAGCTAGTACAAGACCACGTGTATGGAAAAGGTTCTCTTGCTGGTTCTCCAAGTCATCCTCCCTCATGTATGTACTTAGAGCTGTCTTAGTGACTAAGGACAAATTTGAGGTATTTTGCACGTCTTTCTCATTCTTCTGGTCATTCATGGACTCATCCGCTTCTTCTTCTCTCTCGCTCTCATCTGTGACTACTTCCCCTTCCATAATAATCATTGCCCTCCTATTAGGGCATTCTCTACTTATGTGTCCCACCCACTTGACATTTCCATCACTTAAGATCTCTATTTCTATCGATGGGAGTTTTAGTCTTATGCTTTAATCTTGATGAGGCCTCTCTCTTATCATTAGATTTTTCACTGCCTACCTTGGCCTTAAATTTAAAATCTATGTCTCTGCCATCTTGTCTCCAAGTAGAAGATGACTTCGAAAAAGGTGTAGAAGTAGTGTACCTTGATTTACGCCAACGTTGACGTTATCTTTCAACTTTCACTGCGAGGTGCACCAACTCCTCCATATCCTCATACGGTTGCATGTCAACATGATCACTCACATCGATGTTTAAGCCATCAAGAAACCATACCATAATTTGCTCTTCATTCTCATCCATGTCTAATCTTTCCATCAACCTTTTCATTTCCTTGTAATAATCTTCAATACTCTTACTCCCTTGACATAGAGCATGAAGTTTTCGAGCACAATCCCTCAAGTAATGTTTCAGAATGAAGTGCCTCCTCATGAGATCCTTCAGTTCCAACCATGTCTCCACTCGACCTTCTTGGCGCCTCCTTCTCTTAGAACACACCTTATCTCACTAAGTTTGTGCACAATCTTTAGAATGTGTAACAGAGATAGTTACCCTTTTCTCTTCTGTGAGGTTGTTGCAATAGAATATGAGCCCCACTTCGTGCTCCCATTGCAAGTAGTCTTCAAGGTTAGAAGTACAATGGAACTTGGGAAATTTAATTTTGGTGTTACCAATTCCTCGTTCTCCATGGTTGAATTCTCTTCTACCTGGTGGTTGCCTATTTTAGCAACCTCCTCTTCCCCTCACGCTTTAACGTTATTCTCTTCTAAGCACAGCTATAACTGGGTCAAAGTGATCATTATCTTCTTAATCTGAGTCATCTTTTTGTTCCAAACCCTCTTCGTGTTGCCTCCTTGTTTGAGGTCTATCCCTAACTTGAAGTCTATCCTCCAATCTATCAAACCTTTCATTAATCATGGTGTCTACATTTTGCATGACTTTTTCAAGAATTCGTTCTTGTGGCTCCTCTTGTTTGATATCGTCGTTGTTAGGCCTATCTTCTGGATTGAACATTGCTGCAAAAGAAAAAACAAGTGAAAGAAAAAAGTGGACCTCACAAACCACTCCCTCACGTGTTTCACTTGAATATGGGATTCGCTCATGTTTACACTCTATAATGTTTGCTCTCTCTCACAATGATGCAATTCGCTCAAATTGATTATGCAAGACTAAGAGTATGCAATCGAGATTTTGTGGAAGCAAACTATGCACAAATCAAGTAAGTATGGTTCTGACGTGTCAAACTCAAGCAAAGAAAAGTAGAATATATAAAAAAAAAAAAACTAGATATCAAGAACCTAATGTTCAAGATACAAAAAACTATAGAACAAGAATTAAAGAAAAACAAAATATCTAGAATTAAGAATCAAATATTCAAAATTCACAAAATTATGCAAGCTGAACTAAGAAAAGCAAAACAACTAGACAAAAACTAAGGCAAATTAAAGAAGTGGAGAAAATAAGATTCAAGAACTAGGAACACAAGTTTATCCTAAAACCCTAAAATTAACAAGATATAGCTTTTAGAACCCTAGAAGCCAAAAAACTTGAACAATCTTTAGAACTTGAAATTGAGAAAAAAAGATTCACTAAAAAATGTAAAAACCACCTTCTTCCCTTCTATATTTTTCTTATTGAATTTGAGCTACTTAAAACTTATGAAAATTTAGGTTCTTGAGTTGACCTGCTTGTTTTAGCAGCCTGCTTGCAGTCACACTCACAAATTATATTTTCTCTTATTCGCTTCATGAACAGATCAACACTGCCCTTTTTTTTTTCCTATTCTTCGCTTCAACTGTTGGGTACTCAAAATTTTTTTCCGTTTTGTTCTTGCGCTTCTTCCTTTGCTTCAACAAACAAACCTTTTTTTTTCTCAAGCACAAACTACTACGTTCCTTTCTTCTTCTTCTTCTTTTTTTTTTTTTTTTGGTTTTCAAGAAACAAGATCAAGCTAAAAGAAATAAATTCAAGAATTCAACAACTAAATGTCTATAAGAAAACTCACAAATATATCCGATTTAGAGCCTAAGCTCTGATACCAAATGATAAAAAACCCTTAAGGAATTATAATTAAAAGTCTTTCCCGTTAAGAAAAACCCCTAATTATCAAACCCTAAAAACCCAAATCAATTAAAATCAAACCCAAGGATAGGATTAGATAAAGATTACCTTGATGATCAAAGACCAAGAGGTAAGAAGAACCTGTTCCTTACTCAAGGTTGAACAATCCACAAGAACATTGATCAAGGCCACTTGAATGTTCAAGCTTGCAACCTAGAACAAGAATTGCAAAGAAGTAGATGAACTCTTAGTCATCAAAAATGCAATATTGTAGAAAAAATCATTCCAAATCTAAAACTCTTCAAACAATCTACTGACAAGACTTTATGCAACCTCCCGACTAATCCCTAATTTGCCACATCATCTTCAATGGCATAAAAAGACTAAAATACCTTTATTTACTATATTCTAGAAATAATAAAATTGAAAAGCAATAAAATTACATAAAAAATTCTTTAAACAAAATTGCATAAAAATTAAAGCCCTTGGCTGTTCATATCATCTGCCACATCTTTCGTCATGTTAGGTCACCAATAGATTTATTTCAAATCTTGATAGATCTTGGTACTACTTAGGTATATGGAAAATCATGAGTTGTGAGCTTCTATCAACAGTTTGTTCTTAAGACCAACCTCCTGAGATATGAATAAACATCCCTGAAGTTGCAGCCCAAAGTCTAAAGAAATTGTGAAATCTTCGGCCCACTCAAAATGCAACTGCCCAAACTTTTCAACTAAGTATTGATCTTTCTACTCTGCGTCGATGACTCGCTGTCTCATGCTAGATGTGATAGCCATCTGAGCCAACTATGCAGCCACCTTGGCAATTACCACTTCTATTTATGCCCGCTTCAGGTCTCTCTGTATCTTGGTCTGGGTAGTGATCAACGTTGAAGTATATGTTTTCTTTCTACTGAGGGCATCTTCCACCACATTAACCTTACTTGGATGAAATAGAATTTCACAGTCGTAGTCTTTCACTAATTCGAGCCATCTCTGCTATCTCTGTTCAACTCCTTTTGAATGAAGAAGTATTTTAGGCTCTTATGGTTCGTGAAGATTTGGATCTTTTATCCATATAGATATTGCCTCCAAATCTTCAATGCGAACACTATTACTGTGAACTCTAAGTTATGCATAGGGTAGTTAAGCTCATAATTCTTCAACTGGTGGGAAGCATAAGCGATGACCTTGCCATGCTGCATCAACACACACCAAAGTCTTTTCTTCGAGGCATCACTGTATACATTAAAATTACTGGTGCCCTTTGGTATTGTAAGTACCAGTGCAGTAACCAACCTCTACTTAAGTTTTTGGAAGCTTGTCTTGTATTCTTCATCCCATGCAAACCTATTGCCCTTCCGCGTCAACTGTGTCAAGGACGAGGCTATACCAAAAAAGTCTTGCACAAATTTTCATAGTAGCTTGATAGACCCAAGAAACTCCTGACCTCGCTCACATTCATTGGACAAGACCAATTGGTCACAACTTCCAGTTTAGCTGGATCCACTGAAATGTCGTTTTTGGATACCACGCGTCCAAGAAAAGATACTTGGCTTGACCAAAATTCACACTTAGAGCATTTGCAGACAATTTGTTAGCCCTTAGTTTGGTAAAAACTTTCTTAAGGTGTTCTTTATATTCTGCATCAGATTGGATCTGAAGGCCGTTTTTGGCATGTCTTCGTCTTTTATTTTCATTTAATGATAACCGAACTATAGATCAATCTTGAAGAAGACAGCTACTCCTTGTAATTGGTTGAAGAGATCATCAATTTGTGAAAATGGGTACTTATTCCTCACTATCACCTTATCCAACTCTCAATAACCTATGCACAATCGCATTGACCTGTCTTTTTTTTTCACGAATAGCACTAGCGCTGCCTAACGTGAGACACTAGTATAAATGAACCCCTTGTCTAGCAATTCTTGGATTTCAGTCTTTAGTTCCTTCAACTCAGCTGGAGCCATTATATATGGAGCATCGGATATGGGAGCGGTTCCCAGTTCAAGTTCGATACTGAAATCCACATCTCAAGTTGGAGGTAATCCTAGAAGATCGTTTGAAAAAATGCTTGCAAACACTTTTACTATGGGTACTAAGTCCACCGTTGCTTCAGCACATCTACTGTCGACCATGCTGACTAATAGGTCATAGGCTCCTTGGTAAATCAATCTTCCGACCTTCAATGCGAAGATTACCCTAGGCACAATCTTAGTCTTTGATCCCTTAAACTTGAAGTTTGACTTCGATGGTGGGTTAAAGATTACTTCTTTATTAAAACAATTAATAATGGTGTGGTTTGCAGCTAACCACTTCATGCCAAGTATAACGTCAAAGTTGGACATGTCCAATACTATTAGTGTCATATCTAACAGATGATCTGACACTAATACTTTATAGGCTTTTACAGACTCACTAACTAGCATCACCTGGGGCTGTGGTGGAGATTGACATCACAAAGCCTAAAGATTCTAGTTTTAAACTAGCTTCTTTCACAAAAGATGTAGAAATAAAAAAATGAGAGGAACCCTGCAACCTTCTTGGGATAGGATGAAGCTATGTGTCCCTTCTGATGGTAACTGAAACATACCCTGCTACCGTTCATGCAACGTCCCCAATGCTACTTTCCACGGTTCTTACATGTTGGCTTATCTTGACAGGTTTGTAAATTCACTCTCATATTCTTCCACTAAGTGATTCTCTCACTTCAGTTTCAAGAACTTTTTCTATTTTTTGAATCTCATGACTAGTAGATAATACTGGCAAAAGAAATCTTCTAGGAACTGAAGCCATGTAATTGGTCCGCAGTGACCTCAATAGATCATCCAGCTGACTCCTACAATAGTAGCGCTTCTTCTATCAGCCTGAAGACTAGGCATTGTACCTTTTGTTCTTTAGCAGTCCATATAACAGAAGATGGACTCGAGGGAAGACAACCACGCTTCTACCTTAGTTGGATCCACAAATACACTAGGAAACATTTGGGGGTTGCACTTTCTAAAATCGCAAAGGTACTTAGTTAAAGTAGACATTCTAAATTCGCAATACTCCATATAGCAATTGTAGAGACTCTAGAATCGTAGATACTACTGTCGGCTACGCTTGTTCTCCTTGTTGCCCTATTGGTGGTTTTGTGGTTGTTCCTCGTAGAGAACTTCAAGTTGTTCCTCATGTCGCAAAACAGAAGATGCCGGCTATGGGGCTACTAGTCCCATGCCCAGTCGACCCCTCCTCCTAATTTCCTTTTCTCTTTGAGGCATTGTCCTAAAACTAAGTCCAATTGGTTATTCTAACATACGATCTAGGTTTCTACCACAATAACAATATACATTATGCTTCAATAAAATAAAACAATTACTTCATACAAGATTGAAATATACCTTAAAAAAAAAGAAGTAATAGCATACCCGGTGGTGATGAGGTGGTTATTATCTAGCTATGATCTCACTAATGCTTACGATGTTAGCGGTCTTCAGAACCATATTTTCTCTGATACCAACTGTAATGACCCGACTTCTAAGACTCAATTTCCTAAGATTGTTACAATCATGCATGCTTAAAATGCTACAAAGTCTCAATGATGGTTTTAGAAAATTTAAATTCATTATAAAGGTAATTAAAATAATTAACAATTAAATAATAAGTAACATAATGGAATCCAAATTTCAAAAATAGAAATAATATAAAAATTTCATATATAATTATAACGAATGCAAAAATCCAATAATTGTTTAAAATTACAAAGTATAACTCAAATATTGAAAATAAAATAATTAAATTACGAAAGACTAAATGACTTGATCATGGCCTCTTCACAATAGATCCTCATCAACCATCCAGTATGCCCTTGCCATTACCTGAAAAAACATTTAAAGAAAAAGTTGAGTATTTTAACAAATACTCAGTAAGTAACCCAACCCACGAGGTTAGATATGCAAACATATGCAATCATGCAATGCTCATATGGGACCTACTTTATTAACATTTTCATCCTAGGCTAACAGCCTAATTATTATGACATGTCATTATCAATCCTCTCAGTGACAACACACTCATTCCCTTACTAGTGCTACCTTAGGGAACCCTACTACTACTTGATGATAGATGACACTCAATCAGTGTAGTCAGGCCCCTCCAATACCAACTCTCTAAATCGGTAGAGGTTGTCACTCATCAATTCAATCTGACACACTCACTTCCTTACAAGTGCCAGCTTTAGAGTACTAGTGTGAGTTCTTCTCAAGGAACCCTACTACTACCGAAGTTAGATGACACCCAATCAATGTAGCCAAGTTTTCCCCCAATGCCGACCTTCTAAATCTGGAGAAGTTATCATTCATTAATTCAATTTGTGCAACATGCAAAACAATCATGCATACGTCACAAAATAATTTAACAATACATCATGCTCATGATATTCAATTAAAAAATAAACGCAAGAATCATATATGTCATGCTCATCATTACATAATACACAATACACATACAATATAACAATCAATTCATCTAACCTACCCTGAAGGCTTATACAAGAGTAGAGCCAGTTACCTTGGCTTTCTAAATAATCTTAAATTAATTCTTACTAGCTTGATCAACGTTCCTCAACAATTTTTCGAGCTCACTATTTTGAATTGCCGCTGTTACTGCCCACACATCGTCGCTGATTGGAGGATGAGAGAGAGAATGAATGTGTGATAAATGATGGAGGAGGAAGTTAGCGTGGAAAGGAGAGGGGAAATGAAGAAGGAGAAAAAATTCTTTTGAAAAGAAAAAGACTTAGTGGTTAGGATTTCATAACATGCATATTTATAGGGTTTTCCATAAACTCTAATCCTAATCTAATTTGATATAAAATCAACATTGCTATTATCTTTAAATATTTTCCTTTTCTTAAAAGATAAAATCTCTCTTATTTTATCTTATTTTATCTATTATCTTATCCAAAATAAATCCCCAATAAATTTCATAATCTTTTTCTACTCTTGTCTAAATAAAATAAATTAATTCTTAACTCGTAGTATTCATCCAATTAATACAATTAATTATCAATCACTTAATCAATCTAAAAAATAACACCCATTAGTCACCAATTCAAATAACGAGACGTTACATAATCTCTTAATGAATTCAAAGGTACAAAGATAAAGGATTGGTGGTTTTTATAACCAATGCTAAATTAAATTAAATGATAGAATAAAAAGATGTGTTTGTGGTTGTAACAATGAGAATGAATGAATTCGAATTAAGGTAAGATATTAATTTCTATAATATATAATGCTGAAACAAAAGAATTGCAGGATCGAATCACACAACAATAGTCTTGGAGTCCTCCCAGATCTCCCAGTTGTCTTAAGTTAATTCTCATTAACCTATATGAATTAAACTTATTGTTTTTGTGTATTAGATGAGTGATTATCTCTAATCTCCTCATTTAGCCAACAACTAACCTAATCTAGAGGCTAATGTGTTTTAAAGGCAATCTACTCCTCGTATTTTCTCTCGAAACATAGAAAAGTTGTTTATGCGTGTTGGCCAGGAAGACATAATCATTAAACAAAATCGAACACTTCTAAAACAATTCAATTCGATAAGCTTTTACTTCGAAAGTAAATCAGTTTAACAACATCTCCCTTAATCCTCACCCAAAGGTGATTAGTTCATGCTAGAATAAATAAAAGACAGCAACACATAGACAAAAAATCGTAAATGAGTTAATAATGAAAGAATAAACTAAAGGGTTACAGATATTAATTGCTCCAAGGAAACTGTTGTAGGAATAAATTTTTCTGCTGCAACTGTCAATGGAGTTTTTGTCTTCTACAAGCTCTTTTCTACTAGAATTGAAAGAACAACAACAACAATGGTAAACTTCTGGAAGGGAAAAACTCTAGCAAACTAAGATTAAGAATTGATCTTCAAGTCAGAATCCTATAATCAAAACTTATCGAATCCTCCTTTTGGCGGCCTCATTTTCTATTTATAGGCTTTTCGTTGTGATTAGAAAACTTATTAGGTTAAATCGTCTACGTGGTTCGCTTCTAACAATTGATTAATTTTTCAAAAGAAATATATATTTCCATATTTGAATTTTCATTATCTTCGCATGGATTTCTGTGTCCATTTTGCTCTAGAATTGCTCGATCAATAATTCTGCTAAAATAATGCTCCATCATTTTTTTGCTAAACACATATCTAGAATCAACAATAATTAATCTTAAACTCCTTCAATTTCATTTGATTGTTGGCATAAATAGAATTAAATAGAATGATATGCAACAATATGAAGGTCTCAAAAGTCTTATAAGCAAAACAAAGATAATTCAAGCAATTATTTAATAATTCAAAGGTAGTTTACTTCAATAAAGGGATGAAATTAAGCCTAAAAAACTCCTAATAAGTCTCTTTTGGAGAGTTATCACCAAAACTTCCATATATATACGTAATGTTGTACTCTAGGTTATTTGGTGAAATTTTATGCAGTTTTTACCCTTGGACTTCTTTTGGTTTAGTAAACCAAGAGCAATTTGTGTGTAACGAGCGTATTGTCGAGGTTGTGAGAGATCCCGTTTCACTAGTCTGATATTATTTTAGAACCTGCAGTAGAAAGAACTGGACGTAGCCCCGTTCTCATTAGGGTGAACAAGTATAAGTCATCTGTGTCAACTCTCTACCCTTAATCCTTTTATTTTTGTGGTTACTTCTATTATTGTTTTGATTTTCTGCACTAACTATGCAAAGAGAATAGTATATATAAGGCTACTAAGATTTAGGCCTAAAGAGATTTTCTGCATCCCCTATTATTATTCCAAGCAAAGGTGGTGACAAATGAAGATTAAAACTTTAAACAAGAAAAAAGAGATGAGAATATGAAAGTGTACGCTTACCTTGATTTGATGAAGGAAATTAAAGGATTAAAAAGAGTATAGAATGAGATATTTGATATATAACTTCACTTATAGAGTTATGAATGAACCACTTCTACCAAAAGTTGAAATGGAAAAAGAAAAACAAACCCCAATAATCTCTTCAACGAAACAAACTTTATATTGCAATTTGAAATTCGTTGCTGACGAAATTAATATTTAGAAAATGGTTGATTATGCAACCTATTATGGAAATGCGAAAGGCAAAGAGGTAAAAATTAGATTTTGTTAACTTTTTTGATATAACAAATTTAAAACTAGTATACATAACATAAAGTATATCATTCATTTATTTAATGTGACTGATATAATTCATATTAGGCATATTAGTAATAGCTGCAGGGATATACTTTATTTCTTGGTACATAAAATATCAGTTTTATTTTATTAATATACCTTAAACGAAGTATATCAATAATTTTCTTTATAAACTACATCACTAATTATTTGTTAATTATTTTCATATGAATGAAGATTGAATAAAAAGAAGATGAAGAACAAGAAATGAAACGAGAAAACGTACAAAAAGAAGAAAAATAAGGAAGAATAAGATGAAAAAGAAAAAAGAAACGAAGAGACCGTGCATGAAGTGAAAAAATAATTGTTTTTTTTTTAACATTTGCAATTTTGATATTTATATTTTGTGATTAAATTAGAGACAAATGTTTTTATCTTACAATAAAAAAATGTTTTTCAGATTTCTTGGTTAAGTATTTTTTTATTCATGAAATATGTTTATTAATATCAACTACTTGATATACTTTTTATTCCTATGACATATATATGTGATTTACTATATCATATGAGTGATATAGGTCACATACAAAATATCACTAGCATACCTATATTAATGGTACACCTTTATGTAAAAGTATATCATCGACATATCCAAAAAAATTTACTATATAGAACAATTTGCAATTTGATATTTAAAATGCACATATTGGTATAGATAGATGGAGAACAAACAAAAAAATGTCCACAACAAAAGCAAAAAATTAATTTTAAACTTGTATTAGATATATTTTTGGTTTAGTATATGATTGATATACTTCATATTTAGGTATAATAATAATATACTTCATGTTGGGTATGTCATCGATATACCTATGTCATTGATTTGAATTTATTTTTGCATATTTTTCAAACCTAAGACAGGTACAAATATTTATAAATATAGCAAAAGTTTTTGCTACCCATTACAGCTCTCCCTTATTTTATTGTAATTTTCATATTTATAATTCATGTTTCAATTTTTCAATTCTTATGAAAAAAATGTTTTCATCTTTGCCAATAAATTTCCACATTACATTTCAGGTGAGTAGGATATAACTTGTGGGAAGGTGAAACGTGCTTTTTAGTTGATTTGATGCACTTTTTAAAATTTTCATATGGTATTTTGTTACAAACTCAAATTGATTTTGAATTTTTTTTTTTTGAGTTCAACATGAGAGTAGGGATTTGAATCCAAGATCTTTTTATCTTAAATTATATGTCTTAACTAATTGAGTTATGTCCAGTTTGACAAGTTATTTTAAAAATCCTAAAATACTTATAAAAAACACTTTAAGTACCTTTAGTGATGAAGCATAAAAATACCGATACACGTGGGCGGGCGTAAGATCGCCACGTGTATAAGTAGAGCTCGGTCATAACTGAGGTCTAACGAGACGCCGAAGCTCGGCCAAAGCTGGACGAGCCCGAGGACGGGAATGAGTCCCTTAGATTGCTCCTTATAGGACACGAGGGGGGCAAAATCATTCCGCTAATTCCTCCGCTCTAAGTCCGCCAGGAATCATGGCCGATCAGGAGCGTTACACTGCAAATGACTCCCCCAACCTCAAGTATAAAAG
This sequence comes from Telfairia occidentalis, assembly GCA_026257165.2. Lineage (NCBI taxonomy): Eukaryota > Viridiplantae > Streptophyta > Magnoliopsida > Cucurbitales > Cucurbitaceae > Telfairia > Telfairia occidentalis. The sequence continues at coordinate 11,710 of JAOANK020246589.1, forward strand.
CAAGGCAGAGCCACCTCAGAAGGTATGCAACGAGATCTGAGAACTCTTCTTACTCACTTCTTCTGCCCTTACTAACTTGAGCGTCGGAGTGTGGTTACTTCCACCACACCTCACCTCATCTTCTTTCTTTTAGGTCCGAGGATTACTGTTGCTCAAGCCACGTCACAGGGAGGATTTCTCGTGTATCAACATAAGATACAATTTAAAACATGAAATATACAAAGAAAAAAAAAATTAAACACTTTAACACAAAAAAGAATTTCACAAGATAGAATAAAAAATGATAACGAATCTCGGCATGTTACAAAATATATTTCTAAGTAAAGAAATATCAAGTTTATGCCACGAAAAATATTATGCCAAAGATTAAAAGGATACAAATTATGAGAGGAAAAATAAATGCACATTAATGACACATCATATGTCTTTTTCTTAATAAGAATAACTTAAAAAAAATATCAATAAAGGAACAAAGAGGATATATTGACACATTAATGTAACGACTCGACTTAACTTAACCTTAGGACCGCTACTACATGCATGCTTTTAAAATTTGAGGGGAGTTTTCAACAAAAATTGAATTGAGATCCAAAAAAAACGTAGAAAAACAAGAAGTAACTATCTAGAGTCATTCATTTCAAATTGAATCTTCAAATAAATGAATCTTAACACTAATGCATAAATATAGTAACTATGACCATGACACATAGAAACCCTTCCTCATCATCCACCACGACCATTACTGCCATTACCTGAAAAATGTAAACATAGAAAGTTAAGGATATAAAAATATACCCAGTAAGTAACCCCACCTACGAGTTAGACCTCATACACACAATCATGCAACCTCATCATGAAAATCTTTTGGGACTTATCGTTCAATGGGTTGACAGTATACTGTACTTATCATGGTGGTTTGCAACAACCATCTTACCCCACCTATGGTGTCATCTCACTTTGGATACGAATGTTGGACCTCCTATCTAAATGGAGAAGTCGATGTAATTGATGCTAGATGACACCCATTCAGCACAGCTAAGATCCCGCCCAACACCAACCCTTTGGGTGTGGGAGGCAGTTGACACCCTCATATAAAACTGTTGTGTTCTAGAGTCGATGCTGCTGGACAGTGTGGTGAGAGGAGAGAAAAAAAATTGAGAGGGAGAGGGAAATGGAACGTGAATGGGAGAGGAGAGGAAAAAAATCAACTTTTTTCCCTTTTTTTTCCTTTTTCTGTCTTTTGAGAAATAAAAGTGATGGGGCTAGGGCCTAACTTATCCTTATATAGGATGCACTTGAGAACCCTAACCCTAACTCATTTGGCTTAATTACAAAAATGTCATTAAACCAAATAATTATTCCTTCTTTTTATTTATTTATTTATTTCCAACAATAAATCTTCAATTAATTACAAAAATTAATTTTTTCAAATTAACCCATTTTATTTCTCTCACAACTTAAAAAGTTCCACAAAAAATAAATATTCAAATTACAAAGGAAAAATATTTTTCATCACTACCTACATTAAAAATAAAATAATTTTATGGGATGTTACACATTACATGTCTTTTTCTTAATAAGAATAACTTAAAAAAATATCAATAAAAGAACAAAGAGGATATAAAGAAGAATAAATAAAAATTCAAAACACTCCTCCTATCAAAGATAAGTTAACAACTTAATTATCAACTTCCATAATTACAAAAAAAGAAATAATCAAAATATATCATGACAAACTTTAATTAAGGAATAAATTTTCAGCTTAAAAAGCATTTATAATGATTTAAAAATGATTACATAATTTTTTTTTACCAATTATAAGAGTTAAACTCAAATAATAAGGTATCAAAGAAAAAAAAAAGTCAAACAATAATGTTATTTCATATATCAATTTCGATCATCAAATAATAAATAAATCTAAGAGGAATTCAATACGGTAAAAAGAATTCATAGTAAAAAGAATTATGAAAGTAATAAATAATTTCCACCACATTCATACGGTAAATAATTTTTTAAATAATATAGCAAATAAATCACTCGTGAAAAAGAAATTCTATTCAACAAACATAATAATCAAATATAATATGCACATAAAAGAATATTTATACTTAAGTATAATAGAAGTAGTAAATGAATCATAAGATAAAGATAGAATTCTTTCCACTCTCGTAATCCATGAGTATCAAAATTCAAATTCAAGAATATATCCTAAAATTTCTCAAATTAATTTCATATTAAAATTCAAATAACATTACCAAATTGGGGTTTTTCCTTTCCAAAAGCACCATAGGAGTTTTGAGATGGCCTCCATTTCCATTTTGACTTGCAAGTTTACCTACAAAATAAATTTGCGAATAGTTTTTAATCTCCATACTCGTTTGAGTCCATATAGGTTACTATCATTTTTTGGAACTCATTTCTTTTTAGTTCTAGCATTGATAACATCAAATTCGGACAAATAACATAAATATGTTTTATGTAACAACCCGACTTTCTAAGACTCAATTTCCTAAGATCGTTACAGTCATGTATGCTTAAAATGATGAAACGACTTGAGTTTAGCATTTAGAAGTTCACTTAATTTTAAAGTAACCAAGGCATTAGAGAAATAATTAAATATAAATTATCGGGATCTCAATTTAATAAAAAAAGGAATAATAATATATTATTAAAAATTTCTCAAATAATTAATAAGAAAGCTAAAACCCATAAACGTACAATAACACAAAATAACTAATTAAAAAATCTAACATAAATTCGAATATTGCAAATAGAACAATTAAAGATGAGGAAAACTATGCGACTCGACCATGACTTCTCCACAACAGATCCTCATCAACCATCCAATACGCTCTTGCCATTACCTGAAAAAAAAGTTTAAATAAAAGGTTGAGTATGTAAAACACATACCTAGTAAAACATCCAACTCACGGTTGGACATGCAAACACACACAATCATGCAATGCTCATGCGAGACCTACTATTTAGCATTTTCAGTCTAGGCTAGCAGCCAATTCATTATGACATGTTATTTAAAATCCTCTTAGTGACAGTACACTCACTCCCTTACAAGTGTCACCTCTGGAGTATTAGTGTGAGACTTCTCAAGGGGCCCTACTACTATCTGATGATAGATGACACTCAATCAGTGTAGCCGAGACTCCCCCAACACTGACTCTCTAAATCGAGAGAGGCTATCACTCATCAATTCAGCCCATGCATAGGTCCCAATTAACTTAACAATCATATTGAACACATGTTCTATTCATGAATCTTACAATATCTAAGGCACCCAACATATTCATCAGTCGATGCCTCCAATAGTCAACATGCTCATACATACGATGACATTCAATCTAGTATTTCTATACACAACAAGAACATAAAATCATACAAACATGCTCATTGTCGACATACAACATATATTACACAATCAGATATTTTTACAAGGTAATTATCATATAATTTATCTATCCTAGCTCGAAGGCTTTTCCGTAAGTGGAGCCACTTACTAATTTCCTAAATTAATTCTTAATAACTTGATCTACGTTTCTCAACAATTTTTCGAGCTTATTATTTGGAACTATCGCTACTATTACCCACGTGCCGCTACCGATGGGAGGATGAGAGAGAGTGGGAATGTGTGATAAATGATAGAGGAGGTTGGCGTGAACGGGAGAGGGAAAAGATGAGGGAAATTTTTTTGTTTTTTTGAAAAGAAAAAGGCTTGGTGGTTAAGTTTCAAAACATGCATATTTGTAGGGTTCTCCAAAAATCTTAGTCCTATTCCAATTTGTTATAATTTCAAAATTTCTATTATCTTTAACTATTTTTCTTTTCCTAAAAGATAAAATTCTTCTTATTTTATCCAAAATAAAACTCCAATAAATTCCATAATTTAATCATCTC
>JAOANK020246697.1:1328-15617 GCA_026257165.2 Telfairia occidentalis
AACAATAATATTTTCTCCAAATCAATTTTATTTTATTTTTTGTCAATTAATAGTGTGTTGTATATATTGATCTCAATTATAAAAATTACTATCGCTTTTTTACTTAAAATTAGAACAATAAAATAATTAAAATTACTTGTTTCTAGTCAATAAAATAATTTTTTGTCAATTAATGGCGTTCACATACTTCTGCGAGGAATTCGATTCCTTCAATCCCTTCATGTTGAGCTTAAAAAAAATATATTACAAATGAAGAAAGGAAAAAGATGAGGAAGAGAGTCTATAAGCGTAAAAAAATGAAACTTTGAAAAACTTACATATGAATAAATAAAAGTGTCATATCTGCTTATATTTTTTCCGTAATGGCACTTTTATAATAACATAATTATTCTATTGGCTTAATTATCGTAGCTACCACGCAGGTTCAAAATCTTCCTACTTCTTAAATGACCATGTATGTGGTTATCCCCAAAAAATTAGGGATAACCACGTGTATGACCATTTCAAATAAGCCATTTATATTATCTATATCTATACTATAGTAAAAGACGGAATGGAGGAGAATTTTTGCTTACCAATTTTGCCCTCAACTTTTTATTACATGCCCATTTTGCCCTTCAAATTCTTACGTGACACAATTGTGTTCAAGTTCAATGTCCATTGAGATGTGTTTGCATAGACACATCCTTTCACACAAAGTCACCTCTAATAGAATCCAACTGTTCAGTTCAACATGTTCGTTGAGATGTGTCTATACAAATAGACATGTTCTTTCTTACAAGGTTACCTCTGACGTGGCATGATTATTTGGTTTGAGGTGTCTATATAAACAAACATATCCCTTTTACATCAAATCATCTCTAACGTTTGAGTATTTAAAAATTCTTTTTAAAATACATATACCCATTGTGCCTTTCAAATTTCTATGAGACGCGACTGTTCGAGTTAAGGTGTCCGTACGGACAAATATGTCCTTTCACATAAAGCCACATCTAATCGTTATAATATTTTATATTACTCCTTCTATTTTTTCTTGTAATATTTTAATTTTAATTGTTATTGAATAATACAATTTTAATAAATAATATACTATATCTTAAAAAGTAATTATTAGCAAAGTTCATAATTATAATTATTTTTTATCTTTACATTCAAGTAAATAGTGTCAACAATAATATTTTCTCCAAATCAATTTTATTTTATTTTTTGTCAATTAATAGTGTGTTGTATATATTGATCTCAATATAAAAATTACTATCGCTTTTTTACTTAAAATTAGAACAATAAAATAATTAAAATTACTTGTTTCTAGTACTATATTAAAAAGAGGCATAGAGGTGAATTTTTACTTTCCAATTTTGCCATCAACTTTTTATTACATACCCATTTTGCCCTTCAAGTTCTCATGGGATACAACTGTTCAGGTTGATGTGTCTATTAAGATGTATCTGTATAGACACATCCTTTCACACAAAGTCACATTTAATAGAATCCAATTGTTCGGGTTGACGTTTCCGTTGAGGAATGTCTATCAGATAGACATATCATTTCACACAAGGTCACCTCTAACGGGGTACCACTATTCAGTTCGAGGTGTATGTACAAAGAGACATATACTTTCATACAAAATCATCTCTAACATTTGGGTATTTAAAAATTCTTTTTAAAATACATATCCATTTTGCCCTTCAAACTTCTATGAGACACGACTGTTCAGGTTAACCTGTCCGTGTGGACAAATATGTCATTTCACATAAAGCCACATCTAATTGTTATAATCTTTTATATTACTTTTTGTTTATAATATTTTTATTTTAATTGTTATCGAATGATACAATTTTAATAAATAGTGTACTATTTTTTAAAAAGTAATTATTAGCAACGTTCATAATTATGTTAATTTTTTATCTTTACATCCAAGTAAATAATGTCAACAATAACATTTCCTCCAAATCGATCTATTGGTTTAGTCAATTAGTAAGTGTGTTGCATATCAATCTCATTGATGAAAAATACTATCGTTTTTTTTTTTACTTTAAATTAGAATTACAAAATAATTAAAACTACAAGTTTTTATGTGTATCACACGTGTTTCTAGCTCATATATATATAAAAGGCACCATGAGGAGAAACTTTGTATGTCCATTTTACCCTTTCAATTTTTGAATGTGTATCAATATTGTTCTTTATTCTTTAATCATTAATCTTTTCTCCTTTTTAATAATTTCTCTTTTCTTCTTCAATACTTCCATGTTTTAGCCTTTTCACCTTTCATCTTCCCTCTTAAATTTTATGTTTCCTCTCTCAATGCTAATCTTTCATCTTCCCAAATATAGTTAATTCAAATGGATTGTCTCAGGGGTCGAACTCGTGGAATATTTTTTTTTGTTATTTCGATCCTATGCGGCCTAAGAACTTCCTGTTCTTAGTCAGCCTCGCCAATTCACACATGTTGCTTATAAAGGAACAATAGGAAGAACAAGGATTCACCAAGTAATAACCTTTTCTATTCACAAAGTAATTACAAGGCTTTTTAAATAAAGCACATTAACTCAAATGCTTCAAAGCCCCCTACAAAATTTGTAGGTTTTCTCTTTTATAGACAAGGAAGGGAGGTAATGGGTGGTTGTCCCATTACTACCCACTCACAACTATCCTCCTAAAATCAAGGGAGGCGTGGGTGGTGCTCATCCACCCCACTAGGAGAACTAGGAAGGTGGGAGGTTAAGGAGAGACCTCCCACTATCCCCTATTTTAGGAGGACTACTCCACTATCTCCTCCTAAATTCTAGTAGTTTTGTGGCCTTTCAGGTGTACTTTGATGCTTTTATTGTTGAATTTGTAGGAACCGAGCAGTAAGAGGCAAAAATCTGGATCCGAGGTAGTTCAAGTTGAAAATCGGGGCCAATACGAGCAAACCGGACAAGGAATGAAGAAATGAGGCCCAAATTAATTAAGTGAAGACTCGAGAGCGTAGCGTCTCAACACCGTGCAAGGGCTTTGAGATGCCCAAAAGTTGAAAAGAGAGGAGCCTTTGGCACTCAAGCATGCATGATGAAGATGCCATAGCATTGAGAAGCCGCTCAACGCTTCCCAGCCACCTCGCTCAATGCCTACAAGCGGGCGCGCGAACAAACACGTCACACACCTGGACACCCAATGGCGTTGAGACGCTCCTCAATGCCAGCATGACACTATACATGCTCATCCGTGCGCCCAATCGCCAGAGGCATGCCCAACTGCTGCCTTCGAAGTAGTGTTGAAATGCTACTTCTTAGCATCTCAACGTTACACCATTTTTACAGCTTGAGAAATGTGTCTACGATCAAAACGGCATGGATTTTATCCGAGAGTTCTCTCTTCCTTCTTCATATCTGTTTATGAACTGTTTTCCTATATTTTATGGGCTGATTTTCATCATGTACAGTAGTTAAATAGCTTAGATTTTAAGGTGTATGGATTTTAAGACTCATTAAATGATTTGATTTATTGTTAAAATGCATTTATTTCTTATTTCACTTTCAATTTCCAGCTTTTAATGCCTTCGATTAACTGGCCATTACTTGTTAAGTGGATGCATTTATTGTCTTGCTCGAGAGAGAGGGTGATAAATTAGGCCATGGAAGTTGAACATAGGTTCTTTTATGCACGAAAGTGATAGGAGAACATGTGAGGTCCTTGATGAATATTTTGTATGCCAATTGTTTGTTTTAGTTGCAAGAAATTGAATTAGAATAGATAATTGAGAGTGGTTGAGCTCGAGAGAGGAAACCCGAATTAATGAAATTCTAGACTTTGGTGAAAAGGAAAGAAAATGCGTTCTGTTAGTAAATTGATTGTTTAATTATATCGTTAAATATACTAACACCCTAGAACCTCCAATCCCCTGATTAATTCACCGTTAGTGTGCTTTTTTATTGCTTTCTTAATGTTAGAACTATTGCATGACGTTGAGCTCCCTAGATAAAATAGAAAGAATTAATTTGTAACTAAGGAAATTAGAAATCATGATTCCTTGTGGGCAATACTTGGTCTCTTAGGTCGTTTATTACTACGATTGACCTGTACATTTCTGGTAACACATTGTTAGGTGTGATTAAGTTTTTGGCGTCGTTACTGGGGAGTCAGTGTATTTTTAATTTTCTTATTATCGAGACATTTGAGTAGGTCTTAATTTAGGATGTATTTTTACATTATTATTATTATTTTGTATAGTTTTGGTGTATGCTACGTATTCGAGGCACTGACCTTGTTCCTCTTGGTTCATAAATTGAACAAACCTGTAGAAGGAATTGTAGAGAACAAAGAGCAGCACTCGAACCGATGGCCGTGCAGGAAGGTGCACAAAGAGCTATCCGAGATTATTTTCAGCATACGGTTCCTAACGCTCAGTCAGGGATCGTGGTTTCCAATGATTCCATTTGCTTACACTTATTTCCTTTTTCTATACAGGATAAGGCGGAGGTCTGGTTGGAATCCTTACTAGCGGACAACATTTCGACATGGGACGAACTTGCCCAAGCATTCCTAAACAAGTTCTTTCCCCCAACAAAGATCCAGAGATTAAGGAATGAAATCAGTAATTTTAAATAAGTTGATGATGAACAGCTTTATGAATCTTGGGAGAGGTTTAAAGAGTTGCTAAGAAAATGCCCACAACATGCTATTCGAATTTGCTTCAGGTACAATCTTTTTATAATGGTTTATCAAGTACTAATAAGTCTATTGTGGATGCAGCTGCTGAAGGATCGATTTTCTCTAAGACACTAGGGGTTGCCCAAGCTCTATTGGAAGATATGGCAGCCACAAGTTATAATTGGCCATCCGAGAGGTCTGTGAAAAAGTTGTAGGGATATATGAACTCAATGAGGTAAGTTTTCCAAAGGCGCAAATGGTTGCATACGCATTAAGCAGAAAAGGGCATGAATCATCAATTGCATCTAATGCTATGAGTTTCTCTGATATGAATTAAGGAGCTTCCTTTGTAATGCCACATGGTCTGATTAAAAGATCACAAGCTAATAAACTTCAACAAACCTTATTTCTTCATTATCAATTATTGATAAGCTCAGCATGGAAATTAAAGGGGAGAAAGTTCAAGATGCTGGAACAACTCGCTACAATTTGATGTAAGTTAAGCACTTTTAAAGTGTATTTAAGACAAGTTAAAGTCTTCCAAATTAAGGTGTTCACATTTGGTGAAGAGGTGAAGAGTTGCTTCCAATAACTACACATTTTCATTAAAGAAACTTAATGAATCTGAAAATCCAGATTCATTCGAGTATTTAATGCATTATGTATCATTTAAATCCATGCATTTTCCCTTAATGCGGCTCATGTATGGAAGTGAAAGGGAGTTGGCTGAATTTAGACTAGTTGGCCAAGAGTTATGTTTTTTCAATTAGTATAAATAATGATATACTGGGCTTTTGAAAATTAGAATTGAAATTGGAATCAAAGTGAGTTTATCTCATTAGCTTGGTTGAGAGCTTTATCTCCCATCTTGTGTAATTTCTTGTGTCTTTAGATTTTGCATGTTAGAGTTATTCAAATGGTGGTGCTCATACCTCTTGTGGAGTGATTCGAATCACAAGATTATAAACAAGTTTATAAACAAGTTTTCCTGTGTGTTGGTATCATGATGATTTTGGGATTTTTGGAGTTGGTATTCTAAAGGTATTGTTCGTCAACAAGGTTGTTAGGTCCAATTCTCAAGAGTTTCTTACATTCTCTTTAATGGGTGAATCAAAAGTATAAATAAAGAATACACAGTGGATGAGTTGGAAGTCTTATTTGCAAACTTTCGGGTAAGACTGACTCTAATGGATTGAATTATACGTGCTCGATTTGATGACCTAGTTTGCCCCAAGATTAAAGAAGAAATGCATAGTGGTTTGCCAGAAGATTATGAGTTGGGAGATGATGGAACTATAATTAAGCTTAATAGGTTATGTGTACCTCATGATTTAAATCTAAAGAAAAATAATTCTTGAAGAAGCGCATAGTTCAGCTTATGTGATGCACCCAGGTAGCACAAAGATGTAATGAACCTTGAAGGAACACTATTGGTGGCAAGGCATGAAAAGAGATATAGCAAAATATGTTTTTAAATTCTTAATTAACCAACAGGTAAAACCAGAATGCCAGAAACCTGCAGGACCTTTGATTTCTTTGCCAATTCCTGAATGGAATTGTGGCACATTATTTTGGATTTCTTATTTGGTCTTTCCGTACTTCAGAGTGGCTATGATGGTATACAAGTGATGGTGGATAGGTTGACAAAAAAGGCAAGGTTTTTGCCAATTAAAATTACATACTCTTTGGATAAATTGGCTAAGTTGTATGTGGATGAAATAGTTAGCTTGTATGGAGGTTCAGTGTCTATTGTATCTAACAAGGACACTAGATTTACTTCTAAATTATGGCCTAGCTTACAACAAGCTATGGGTACTAAATTACATTTTAGTACAACTTTTCATCCCAGACAGATGGACAATCAGTGAGAACTATCAAAACCTTAGAAGACATGTTATAGGCTTGTGTATTACAATTCAAAAAAAAATTGGAATGTGCATGCTATCTTTAATGGAGTTTGCTTATAATTCATTCTAGTGTAGGAATGACACCATTTGAAGCATTGTATGACAAAAAATGTTGAACTCTAGTTTGTTGGGATGAAATTGACGAAAGGAAGTTAATGCATTCATAACTTGTACAAAGTACCACAAAGAAGGTGAAATCGATTAGAGAAAGGTTGAAGGTAGCCCAAGATTGACAAAAGAGTTATACAGATAAACATCGAAAAGACTTGAAAATTTATAATGGGCAAAAAAAAAAGTTTTCCTTCGATTATCACCATGGAAAGCTGTATTTGAGGTTTGCAGGAAAGGAAAGATTTTTGAATGTATTGGACCAATGGCTTATCGTTTAGCTTTACCAATGAAGGTTACTACAATCTATGATGTGTTCAATGTTTTTATGTTGTGTAAATATGTATCTGACCTATCACATATTTTTAAGTCGCAACTAAAGGAACTAAAGAAGAATTTGTCCTATGAGGAGAAGCTAGTGCAAATTTTAAATAGAAAAGAGTAGGTGTTGTGAAATTAGACCATTTCTTTTGTTAACATTTTGTGAAAGAGTCAAACAATAGAAGAGGAAAAATGGAAAATGGAAGATTAAATTTATGCTTAATACCCTCAGTTATTCTCTTAATTGCTGTGGCTGAATTTTGAGTCAGCCAAAAGGTGCAATATTTTGTAATGACATTTCTTTTCACTTGGAAAAAAAAATAAATTAATTTGGTTTTTCAAATAGCACATCACTGTGGGAGAGGAGAGAAAGAGAAGGAAAAGAAAATGAAAATGATATGTGGGCCCCACATGAAAAAGATAGAGAAAGTTAATTATTATGGACATTGAAAAATGAAGGAAAATTTGGAAAATTTGGTACAAAGCATTAAATGTAGAGAGAAAATGTAGTTTTTCTTATTCGGGAATTCATTTTGCTTTAAGTCTATTTATTTTGGAAATAAGTTTTATTATTGGATTAATATTTCAGGTCAAGTGCAGATGGGGACAATTTACGATCCAAAATTCTCATGCCAGTAATTTGTGAGTAGTTGTTTTCTAAATTGTTTTCTTTGGTTTATCAAGAAAAATGTGAAATGTGAAAACTTGAATTTACTAAATTGACTTTGAATTTTAGCATCGTGGTTTATGAAAGATTTCATGTTTATAAATGATTTCTGACGAAAATTATATGTTTTATTATTATTATTATTATTACTGACATTTGTAAAGCATGGTTGAGAATGTTTATGATCAAAGTGTGGTTTGAAGAATTATTTAGAATTGTTTTCAAACCACTAAGTTATGTACCCATGGTGATTACCTAATACACTTATGAGAATGTGTTTCAATAGTGTATATGTATGATATATAAGGTCTGTGGGACCCACCTTTTCACACAGATGGACTTTGGGCCACGTGTTTGGTTGTTTTACCTTTAAAAGGTTGTTCTGCGCGCGTATGACCATATTTGCTCTACTTTGCACATGAGATTACTTGATGCCTAGTAGGACAAGATTTATGATTAGTTCAAGGGGTACAAGTTTAGTGATGAAATTTTATAACTCAATGATCTATGTTTTAAAGTTATTGATTTATTATTTCTAAGATATCTAGTTATGTTTTATATGATACGTATTACAGGTGACTTGGTGTCATAGATTTCTATTAAATAGTTATTTATGTATTTATTTTCTCAAAGATTGTTTTCTTATAAACTCTTCAACTCATGGGGCTTTTTAGCTCACCTTTTTTCTCCCAAATATTTTTACAAGGTAGCACTTGAGTTCCCTACGAGACAGTCAGGACCGACAACTGCTACCAGTCTTCTTAAATTGCATCACATTTTGTTAGGCACGTGTTACAACTGCATTGTTATGTATTCAGGATGCATGGCTAGCATCGCTTGATCCATGTTGTGCTTTAAAATATTTTTCTTTAATTATAAGTGTTTATTTCACGCTTGTCCAAGAAAATATATTTGAGATCAGAATTTTAGCCAGATCATGTCAAACTGACAATAAATTCTAAGGTTTACTTAGAATCCATTGTCGCACGACATGTCCTAGATTTGATTTGGGGCGGGTCGTATCACCACCCCATCTAAAAAGGAGGATGAGAATGAAAATGGGGAGACTCGTAAGGAAACAAAGGAAGATGTAGAAAAGAATCTGAGGAGAAAGCTGAGGGATTGCCTACTAGTTCAGGGAAGTGTTCTAATCCTATCTCTGTTATTCCTAATTATATTCCTTACTCTCAATGATTTCAGAAAAAGAAAGATGATGCCCAATTTACTAAGTTATTGGATATATTTAAGAAGTTTCATATTAACATCCCTTTTACAGGTTCATTGGAACAAATGCCAAACTATGTCAAACTCATGAAGGATATTTTATCCAAGAAGAAGTTTGGGCAATTCGAGAAGGTCAGTTTGTCAAAGGAGTGCAATGCAATCATCCAGAAGAAGTTACCTGAGAAACTTAAGGACCCAAGGAGTTTTACTATCCCTTGTACTATTGGTAACATTTTTGTTGCACGTGCACTATGTGATTTAGGTGCTTCGATGAACCTCATGCCTCTGTCTGTGTTAAACAAATTAAACTTGGGTGCAATACAGCCTACCACAATTTCTCTGCAGCTTACAGATCTCTCTCTCACTTTTTCAAAAGGTATTATAGAAGATGTGTTGGTAAAAGTTGACAAGTTTATTTTCCCTACAGATTTCATTGTTTTGGACATTGAGGAAGACACTAAGATGCTCATTATTCTGGGACTACCATTTCTAGACATGGGAAGGGCCATCATCGACATTCATCAAGGTAAAATCATCCTAAGGGTAGACAAGGAAGAGGTAATCTTCAATATTTATCGATCTATGCAATATCCAGACGAGGTACGGTACTTGTAATAGGATAGACGTTGTGGATTATGTTATTACGAAACTGAGGTATGTGATGATGTCTTCTATTGATATGGATGAGAAGAGCATGTTGAATGTTGATTGTGATGATATGGACATGTTAGATATTGATGACGTGCATGAATCTTTCGATGAGTTGTCTACTTGCCTTGTTGAGCATGAGCACGAGCATTTAGATTTAGAACATATCTATGCATGTGAGTCTGAGAAATCCCCTGCTGTTGAAAGTAAGCTATTGCCTGGTTATTTTAGATATGCATATCTAGGTGAATTCCTCTACTTTTCCCATAATTATTTCTAATGATTTGACTAAGGTAAAGGATAATAAATTATTAGAGGTCTTGCATGCACATAAATCTATTATAGGATGGTCGATTAGTGATCTCAAGGGTATAAGTCCATCATAGTTATGCATAAGATTCTTATGGAGGATTCATATACGTCATCTATTGAGCATCAAATGAGGTTAAACCTTGTCATGAAAGATGTAGTTAAGGCTAGGGTGCTTAAGTTGTTAAATGAAGGTATTATCTACGCTATTTCTGATAGTTCATGAGTAAGTCATGTGCAAGTAGTGCCTAAGAAGGGGGATGACTGTACATAAGAATGAACATGATGAATGCATCCCCACTTGAACTGTGACAGGGTGGCATATTTACATTAATTATAGGACGTTGAATAAAGCTATAAGGAAATATCATTTTCCACTTTCTTTTATCTATCAAATGCTTGATAGACTTGATGGATATCTCTATTACTGTTTCCTTGATGATTTTTTAGGTTATAATAAAATTGCCATCACTCTGGAGGACTAGGAGAAGACCACATTTACATGTCCTTACGGGACATATGCCTTCAGGAAGATGCCCTTCAGATTATGTAATGCATCGGCGACTTTTCAGTAGTGCATGATAGTGATCTTTCATGACTTTATCGACGACATCATAGAGGTTTTCATGGACGAATTCTCGGCATTTGGCTTTACTTTTGAGATTTGTTTAGCTAAACTATCTCATGTTTTGCAGCAGTGTCAGGATGTCAACCTTATCCTAAACTGGGAGAAATGCCAGTTTATAATAAAAAAAGGAATTGTCCTAGGCCACAAAGTATGAGTGAGAGGTTTGGAAGTTGATCGAGCTAAGATATATGTGATCGAGCAATTACCACCTCTTTGGAACGTGAAAGAAGTTAGAAGTTTTCTAGGGCATGCGAGGTTCTATCATCATTTTATAAAGGATTTTTCAAAAATCACAAAACCCCTTTGCAATTTATTAGAGAAAGATTTTGTATTTTTGTTTGATGATGCATGTCTAACTGCTTTTAATACCCTGAAAGAAAAATTGATATCTGTTCCCATAATTGTTGTGCCTAATTGGAATGATCCATTTGAAATTATGTGTGACGCTAGTGATTTTGCTTTAGGTGTTGTTCTAGGACAGAGACATGATAAGCTATTTAGGGCTAAATATTATGCTAGTAGAACTCTTGATGGTGCTCAGTAGAATTATACTACTACTGAAAAAGAGATGCTAGCTATTTTTTTTGCTTTTGATAAGTTTAGGTCCTATCTGCTAGGATCAAAAGTCATTGTTCACACTGATCATGTTGCCTTAAAATTTTTGTTCAATAAAAAGGACGCAAAACCGAGATTGATTAGATGGGTGCTACTTTTGCAGGAATTCAATTTTGAGATAAAAGATCTGAAGGGTTGTGAAAACGTGGTAGTTGGCCACCTATCGAGGATAGAAGATGAAAACATGCCGCAAAGTCTACCTATTACGGAGGACTTCCCCGATGAGAGGTTGTAATAGGTAAGTACTAGTATTCCTTGGTTTGCTGATTACGTGAACTATTTTGCAGCTGGATTGCTACCACTCGATCTTAGCACCCAACAGAGAAAAAGATTTCTACCTGAGGTACCTTTCTATGTATGGGATGATCTGTTTTTATTTAAAATATGTGCTGACCATGTAATTAAGCGATGCGTGCCAATTGAGGAGAGTGCACAAATCATATCTCATTGTCACTCCTCGCCATGTGGAGGCCACTTTGGCCCACTCGTATAGTAGCTAAGGTATTCCAATGTGGTTTTTATTGGTCCTCACTCTTTAAAGACTGTTATACTTTTGTGAAGTTGTGCGATTGGTGCTAACGAACATGTAACATTTCTAGACTCTATGAGATGCCTGCAAATTCTATTTTAGAGGTTGAGTTGTTTAATGTATAGGGTTTAGATTTTATGGGACATTTCCCTCCTTCAGATGGTCATGTCTATATACTTGGTGCTGTAGATTATGTGTCTAAATGGGTAGAGGCAGTGGCCACTAGGAAGAACGATGCACTTGTAGTTTTGAAATTTCTGCATGAAAATATTTTCATACGTTTTGGCACATCATGGACAATAATTAGTGATGAAGGGTCACACTTTTGCAATAAGATGTTTGAGTCTCTATTAGCTAAATATGGGGTTAGGCATAGAATGTCTTAGCATATCATCCCCAGACTAATGGACTTGCTGAAATATCTAACAGGAAAATCAAATAAATTCTGAAGAAGATTGTCAGAACAAGCATGAAGGTCCATAAACTTGGACGATGCTCTTTAGGCATATAGGACGACTTTCAAAACACCAATTTGGTGTTTGGGAAGGCGATTCATTTGCCAGTGGAGCTTTAGCATCGAGCTTATTGAGCCATCAAGAAGCTGAATTTGGATCTCCAGCAGGCGGGTGAGAATAGGTTGTTTCAGCTGAACAAACTTGAGGAGTTCATGAGCTAGGCATACGAGAATGCTAAACTCTATAAGGAGCAAACCGCGAAATGACATGACCAACGCATACTTCACAGGTTCTTCCTTCCTGGTAAAAAAGTTTTGTTATTTAACTTACGTTTGTGCTTATTCCTAGGAAGGCTTAAATCTTGATGGTCGGGCTCCTTCGTAATCAAAGAAGTATTCCCTTACGGGCCGTCGAGCTGCAATCTAAAGATGGAGCGACCTTCAAGGTGAATGGACAGCAGCTGAAGCCCTATCATGGAGATGAGGAGCGGAAGTTGGATGACAGTTTTTTGAATGAGTCCCATTGAGCTTAGAATTGGTCTAGCTAGAGACGTTAAACCAAGCACTTCTTGGGAGGCAACCCAAGTATTTTGTTGTTGTTAAGTTGTTGCTTTGCCCAGCTCTCACAAATTTTGCACATATCTCTCTCTTTTTTAGGAGCCATAGCACAATCGTACTCAGTTCTCATGCCTGTTATATAGTGGACTGTCCCATACTCTAGGCCAGTACTGATTACATTCCTTGCTTTGTTTTTTTCGCATACATTGAGGATAATGCATGTTTTTAAGTTTGGGGTGGGGTGGTCCTGAATATTGTGTGCGATAGGCTAGAATTATGAATTGTGTGCTAAGCTCCTGAGAATTGTGATGGTTGGATGATCTTTGAAATTGTGGATAAATTTTTTTAATTTGATTGGATAATGTGACAGATTGTTCACCTAACTATGTGCTATAATGTTGAACTTTTGAATCTTGCATGATAAGGACTATGAGTTTCCATGATTTGTTGTGACATGCATGTAAGTTGAAATAGGGAGATTAATAAGCATACTTCTAATGTGAGTTATGTCTGAAATCCCTCTTTGAATTCTTTGAATTTTGAGCACGTAGTCCTCCTGTTTAGAGTTTTGAAGGCTTAGGGTATCGTTAATGAGGTTAGACTTTTAATGCTTTAAAATGGGCTGATTATTGGATAGTAAACTTCTAAGTTAAGTAGCTTTTGCTCAAAAAAAAAATGTTGTGCTTGATAAAAAGTCTAAAGAGGTTACTCTGCTTTTCCTGTTGTGCCTAAAAGCACTAAAGATGAGTGAGTATTGTCCGAGGATAGATGGGCTACTTGTAGTTGGATACTCAGTGCCTAGAAAGCAGGGGTAAGCTAAAACGAAGGTAGCACATCTTGACTAAGCTCCTCTTTTAGCAAAATAAGAAGGGTTTGTTATATTGCTCATAGTTGGATGCTTAGCGCCTAGAAAGCAGGGGTAGGCCAGAATGAAAGTGATACAACTTTCCCTTCCAAAAAAAAGAAAAACCATGAACGAAAGGAAAAAGAAAAAGAAAAGCCAAGAGAAAGAAAGAAAAAACTACCTCAAAATAGAAACATTCACTTGAGATTAATTTAGTGGGAGAATAAGGGCATCTTAGGAAAAATTTCATTAAATACACCCTGGACTTGTAAGGACTCGAATGGAATAAGCTTGCACACACACACACAAGGAAGGATAAGATTTGACCTTCGACTTTTTTGCTGATGGAATGTGCTTGAACGTCTCTTTTATTATGCTCATTACATGTCACTCTGCAATGAGTTAGGAGTCTTAATTATGCAAGCATTGAAGTTCTATTATTTGTCTAAATTTTAGTTTTGCTCGGGACTAGCAAAACTCTAAGTTTGAGGTAGTTGATAGTACTAAAAAAGGTGCTATTTTAGAACCTAAATTCTAGTAGTTTTGTGGTCTTTCAAGTGTACTTTGATGATTTTATTGTTGCATTTGTAGGAACCAAGTAGTAAGAGGCAAAAATATAGGTTTGGGATAGTTCGAGTTGAAAAATGAGCTCAATAAGAGCAAAAATGGGGCCCAAATTAAGTGAAGGCCTGAGAGTGCAGCGTCTCAGCGCCGTGCAAAGGCATTGAGAAGCCTAAAAGTTGAAAACAGAGAAGTCTTTGGTGTAGGATACATCAAGATGCATGCGCAGCGGAATAAAGATCTATACACTCTAATTAGCTCAAAATAAATAAGGAAAATCA
>JAOANK020246914.1:0-15612 GCA_026257165.2 Telfairia occidentalis
CATTCTCTTTGCTAGATTGATGTGATTGATTCACTTGTGCAGGATGAATTAGAAAGGGACGATGTTGATTTTGGAGAAGAATTAGAAATACTATTTAATATAAAGGGTGTCAATGAGACGAGAGTAGAAGAGTAATTTTCACTATCCCTGAATGCTAATGCTGAAACTTCCATAGCTTCTAGTGAAAAGTTTCCTTCTATTATGCAGACACCTAAGTTGGAGTTAAAAGCATTACCGAACCACCTTAGATATGTTTACCTGAAGGAAGTCGAGACATTACCTATCATCATATCTAGGGAACTTACAAATGAACAGGAAGTTAAGTTGGTAAGAATTTTAAAGGAACATAAGGTTGCAATAGGCTGGACCTTGGTTGACATAAAGGGTATTAGTCCAGCAATTTGCATGGATAGAATTCTACTGAAGGATGATGCCAAAGCATCAAGGGATCTACAAAGAATGTTGAATCTGACGATGAAGGAAGTGGTAATGAAAGAATGACTCAAACTATTGGATGTAGGTATAATCTATCCAATCTCAGATATTAAAGGGTAAGCCCAATTTATGTAACTCCAAAGAAAACTGGAATGGCTGGGGTAAAGAATCATAATAATGAATTTATTTCGACATGAGTGCAAAATGATTTGAGAATGTGTATTGATTTTAGGAAACTTAACCAAGCGACTAGAAAAGACCATTTTCCTCTCCCCTTCTGACTAAATGGTTGAATGATTGGTAGGAAAACCATTCTTTTGTTTCTTGATGGATTTTCAGGTTTCCATCAGATCCCTATTGCTTAGGAAGACCACAGAAAAATGGCATTTACTTGCCCCTTTGGAACTTATGCTTATAGGCGAATGCCTTATGGTCTTTGTAATGCACTAGGTACGTTCTAAAGATGCCTGATGAGTATCTTCTAAGAATAGATTGACAAATCCATAGAAGTATTTATGGATGATTTTACTGTAAATGGAGATACTTTTGATGAATGTTTGGATAATTTGACTAAAATTTTGAAAAGATGCATCGATACCAACTTAGTTTAAATTATGAAAAATGTCATTTTATGGTTACACAAGGCATTGTGTTAGGCATGTGGTCTCTTCTAGAGGAATAAAAGTTGATAACGCTAAAGTGGATGTTATTGTGAACTTACCATACCCTACAAATGTTAGGGAAGTGCGTTCTTTTCTTGGGGGTTTATTGGGAACTTACCATAACCTCCTTACCAAATGTTAGGGAAGTTTATTGGGATCGCAAGTTTATCCAAGATTTTTCAAAGATTACTTTGCCTATGACAAGCTTATTGCAAAAGGAGGTTCAATTCGAGTTTGGTAAGGAGTGCAAGGAGGCATTCAATAAACTCAAGAAGTTGTTGACTAGCGCAGCTATAATCTACCACCTCAATGAGACCTGCCTTTTGAAATTATGTGTGATGCCAACAATTATGTCGTAGGAGCAGTTCTTGGTCAACGAAGTGATATGAAAAGTCATGCAATCTATTATGCTTCTAGAACTTGAACTCAACTTAGTGCAACTATTCCACATCTAAAAAAGATCTTTTATCAATTATTTATGCTTTGTATAAATTTCGGCCTTATGTGCTTGGTTCTGAAATTATTGTATATTTTGATCATGCAGCTTTGAAGTATCTTTTAGCAAAGAAAGAGTCAAAACCAAGACTACTACGATAGATTTTACTCCTTCAAGAGTTTAACTTGAAGATAAAGATTGAAAAGGAGTAGAACATTCAGTTGCCGATCGATAAGGGTTGAAGACGTCGCGCCACTCAATGATAATTTTCTAGATGAGCACTTGTTCCAGCTTAAAGGTATAGTTCCTTGGTATGCAGACATAATTAATTATCTCGTTACAAGAAATTTACCTTCTTATCTAGATAAGTCTAGGAAAGCAAAAATTAAAAGTGACTCAAAATATTATGTTTGGGATGAACCTTTCCTATGGAAATTCTGTTATGATCAAATGATTAGGAGGTATGTTTCTTAGAATGAATATCAATCTATTCTAGCCTTTGCCCTGATTATGCATGTGGAGGACACTTTGGACCCAGACGAACTACTAAGAAAATCTTAAAAAGGAGATTGTATTGGGAGACTTTGTTTAGAGATGCATATCAATTTTGTAAGAATTGTGAAAAATGCTAGAGAGTAAAGCATTAACTCATAAAAATGAAATGCCTCAAATTCCAATTCTTATTTGTGAAATATTTGACGTGTGGGGCATTAACTTCATGGGCCCATTACCTTCCTCTTATGGTTTTTCATATATACTTTTGGTTGTAGACTATGTTTCCAAATGGGTGGAAGCAAAGACCACCAAAACTGACGACTCTCAAGCTGTTGTAGGTTTTATCAGGGCTAATATTTTTAATAGGTATGGAGTACCAAGAACAATCATCAGTGATCAAGGCACTCACTTCTGCAATAGATCGATGGAGGCTTTAATGAAGAAATATGGAGTGCAACACCGAATTGCTACAACCTACCATCCTCAGACTAATGGACAAGCTGAAGTCTCTAATCAGGAAATCTAGTCCATCTTGCATAAAACAGTGAATTCAGGACGTAAGGATTGGAGCCTTCGTTTGGGTGATGCACTCTGGGCTTACCGAACAACTTATAAAACCCCCATAGGAATGTCACCATATCTGTTAGTATTTGGTAAATCGTGTCACCTACCGGTTGAAATATAGCATAAAGCCTATTAGGCAGTCCAACGGTGCAACATGGACTTAGATCAAGCTGGAGTGTCGAGACTGTTGCAACTGTAAGAACTGAAGGAGTTGAGATTGGAGGCATATGAGAATTCGAGAATCTACAAAAGAATCAAAGTTATTTCATGATAACATGCTCCTTCGGAAACAATTTGAGATCACTCAAAAAGTATTATTATATAATTCTCGACTAAAGTTAATGCCTGATAAGTTTAGTTCTCAATGGGTTGGCCCGTTTGTTATTACTAACATGTTTCTTTATGTTGTAGTTGAGATTGAGAGCGTGGATATAGGAAAAATCTTCAAAGTTAATGCCCATATATTGAAAATATTCCATGAAAACGAAACAGTGTCGTGTATCAACGACTTTCCTTTAGAACATCCCATCTACATGGATGACTGAAATTTCTCATGGCCATGTCGAGCATAACGACTTTAAACAATTGCACTATTGGGAGGCAACCCAAATCCAATCTTTATTCTTGTTATTAGATTTTGCTTAACTTTATTTTTAATTTTTCAGGTCATTTTAATGAAAAAAAAGGTTCAATTTTGAGTCGCAGGTCATTTTTAATAGGACGTGACCATACTTTATATTGAATGGTCTTTTGGTTTTATTTTGACAATTGTTTTCACTTTTACAGAAGACTATTTTTTATGAGGCGTGACCACACTTTATTTCCATTAACCTTCTGCTTTTCATCTTTAATAAAATTTCTCATTTTTATTTTGTAAATTACTCTTGATTTAATCTTATCTTATTTTGTTTTTTTAACTTGTTTTTTTAAAAAATAGGTTTGATTTTATCTTGATTTAAAAGTTAATTTTTAATTTAATCTTCCTCCTTTTTCATCGAAAATAAAATTAAAGCCCTAAGATTTTAACGATTTATTTTCCATGTAGGAAAAATGTGAAGCAGTACGACGATGGCTAGAAAGCTACGCCAGGTAGTGGCAACACGCCGCACATCCACCTTGTCCGCAATGACAGCACTCTGCACAGCCGCCACCACCCGACGCAAGACCCACGCTAAGAAGGCATTGCCTAGCCAAGCCTACCATTGTTGTCTGACCAAACCCGAGCGGCGGCGCGAGTCGATGTTGGCTAGACCCACACAGCTACATTCCGTGTGCGGAGAAAGAGCCACGTGGTAGTGTTCCACACTTATAAGCAGACTCGGGTAGAAGAAAAACCCGCAGGCTGCCCAACCCCTACAGCTTCCCCCACTCCACTCCCGCTAGACTCAAGCAACTCAGATCTACCATCACTGCCTCAAATCTTTGTGACTCAGACTTGCACAGATGTGCTCACCCATACCCTCGCGCAGAAGCGGGTCGCACTTGCCTAGCCGCCTGGTGCTCGTGACTCCGTCCAGACCTACACTGTAGCACTGGTCATTTTTGCACAGAACAGGACGCTGCAGCGAGTCCAGCTGCGCCACTCACAACTCCGCCCCCTACTTAGGCCTGGCTGTACATGCCAAACACCCTCCTAGTGACATGTTCAAGAACCCATTCGACGATCCGTTCAGAATCCAACAGGCCCGTAGAGAATTTTAACAACACAAGCTCTATAGTTCGGACTTATGCAACATCAAACTTTGTCTCTATTCTGCATAAACGATTTCATTTGGGAAAAGGTAAGGTAATTTTTTCTCCATCTGATGCCGATTTTAATGGGTTTTTAACATTCAACACTAAAGCTTGATGAGCCAGGTATGATGACATTCGAACTTGTCAAACCCAGGTAAATTTGTTGACACTCACTCTTTAGAAGAATTAAATATTAAAGAAAATTCTGATGACTTGGTCTTTGCTATGTGGTGGAACATTTTTGTGAGTATCAATTATCTCACCTTTATTGAATTAATTTGAGAATTTTACACTACTTTTCAATTCAAAATTCCTCAAGATTTTTCTTTTGATAGCATTGATGTTGGGAACTTTAGACTACTAGGGAAAGAATTTCATCAATTAATTACTGAGTTTAATTTAACCTTGAGTTTCATCGATACTAATTTTTGTTACACAACTTAGTATAAACAGTCAACTATTGATTTAACTGATGATTTTACTCATGTTTTAGTGTGGAAAAATATGTCATCTGATCCATTAAATTATGATCCTAGCAATTCTAAGGGACCTTACTTGAACAAACTAGAATGGATATACATGCATAAATTTTTAGCATTTAATTTTTCTGGTAAGAAGGAAACTGCAAATGTTCGTACCAAAACCAAAATTTATTTTATTTGGTCCATGTTGCATGATAATCCAATTAATTTGGGGTTTTGGGTTACTTCTCAATTTAATAGTGTTATAAAAAACAAGTATTTGTGTTTAGGATTTTTAATTACTTAATTAACAGTCAATCTTAATTTGCTTGATCTTGATAATGCTAACCTGCACATAACATTTGTGACAGAATCCTTAAACATAGGTTCTTTGGTGAAAATGAAGTTGCAAGCAAAAATCAATGGGGCATATTGTTTCCAACCACTGATTTTGTCCTTTCCTCATTGTCATGACGATGTTCCAAGGGCCAGGAAACGTCGCCCAGTAAGCAACCTTGGTGCCTTTGATGAACTCGTCGAACTGCATTTCGACGCTCGTTTGGCCGCTTTAGAACACAAAATCTCCAACCTGGAGAGAAATCTAGAGGTCTTGATGAGGCATATAGGGGTCTTACCCCCTTATCCGCCGTCCCCATAATCCCCACCACTTCAAATTGCTCACGTACTAGTTAAACTTGGATTGTAACCATACGTTCTTTTAACTGAAGAAAGCTTTCCTCACACTCTTTGCTCCATGTGAATGCCAATTTTTATGAGACAATTGAGTTAAAAGTCTTGCTATCCAAGAGAAGTCTTGGACAAACCTTCTATAGTAGCCCGCCAACCCAAGAAACTGTGCACCTAGGTTACCGAATTGGCCAATCACTAACTACATTCACCTTTGTAGGGTCCACTGCAATTCAATTTTTCGAAAGACCAAGAAAAGCTACCCTATCCATCCAGAACTCGCACTTAAAAAATGTTGCATACATTTCATTCTTCCTCAACACGATCAAGACCTATGTGATGTTTCTCATGATGTTCCTGGGCCTTGGAGTAAACTAAAATATCGTCAATGAAGACAATCACAAACTTGATCGCCACATTACGTCACCATGGTATACAAATTTAGTATAGTGGAATTGAGTATTGAGCGTCATGCTCGTGATTGAGTTTCTAATCTGATTAATTACCATAGTTACTCACATCTCATTTTCTTTAGGGAACCGAACAATAAGATAGAAAGTTAATTAAACTACTCCTACTCCTAATTAATTGAAGGTGACATAAGGAGAGCATGCTTTAGAACCGAATTTTTATGCCTTTGACAAAACACTTCATTAACACAACAAACTATTCTATCATGCTATAATCATAAGCTGAGATTAATCTAATGTTCAGCTTCCTCTCTCAAGCTTAGCTAACCTCTCACTAACATGCAGACTCAACCTCTCGGTTTGTTAGCCACACACTAGCAAGGCAATACAAATTTCCCACTGACTATCATCCCTTAGAAGGACTTTTGTGATCCCTTCCTCTTCGAGCTCAGGGCAATCCTCTCGTCATCACGGTTCAAAAATAATTCCCCTAGAGATAATAGTTTATACTTCTATTAGTAAACCCCCACTCTCAGCATGATGGTTTACAACAACCATGCATTCGATAATCTAATCTAAATTTTACTCTATTGAGCTAAAACATAAATCAATGAATCAATTTAATCTTTGATTAGAAGATTAAAATCATTAGACATACAAACACATGAATGAATAACAACGAGATAAAAATAATCCATAGCATTAACAAAAACATAAAAACATCTCAAAGCGTTACTAAACAGTTTAAGGCAGAGTCCCGCTACTCAAATCCACAAATTAAAACAAACACTTCCTGAATAAAATTATAAACCGAAACTAAGTTTATAAAAGGTAAATAAAACTTTCAAAGACGCATGCCACACTCGTTCCCATCGTGAAACCTACAATCCCGAGCCTTGGATCATTGTTAGGAAATTAGTTTCAAAATTAGCAATTTTACACCAAAAGTGCAAGTGTACACTTAGAAGTTGCAGTAATACAAGATCGATCCACATGGATAAGTTCACAAAAATCACCTTAAAAGCTTATTATTTAGGAGAATGCAGGTAACCAATTTTTATAGTTGTTAAAGGGCCAAAAATAACAAAATATAACAAGAAATGGATTCTAAGAAGATTAAAGAAAGTTTGTAAAGTATTGGTGCAAAGAGGCTCAGGTTAGGGAGATTGATATTTTGACTGCTACAGAATACTACAACATTTTTTACGCTGCCTCCACAACACAGAACAACCCTTACTTTGTCCAAAGCCATACATTCAAGTCCATTCCCATGTCCTTATATCCTTTATTTTCTAGTGTTCTTTTTGTGTGAATCAAGAGGGGGTTATTCCTAACTCTCTTTCAAATCCATTAAATATATTATGCTAATAAGGATGCTAATAGTTCTATTAATAATCCCTTTCTCAAGTTCAAATTAAAAAGCAAATTGTAATCCGAAGTGCAAGAATCAACATTCTTTAAAAAGGCAGTCAAGAACTACTACAACATCCTTATAACAAGTCAACAAAAAATAGCCCTAACCCTTGCCTTAAGTTACTTAGCTCATGCTAAAAAGAAGTAAACAATAAACTACTTGATTTAAACAAAACATACTTGCCAAGAAAAGTAATCCGAATTTGAAGGTTACAAGAAAATTGTAGTAATAAACTTCTAGCTAAAAAGAAAAGAGAATAAAGTTAAAAGAAGTGGAATAAGAGGTTGAAAACAGTCTTCTTTCTAAAAGTAACTTTTCAAGAGAGGTCTCCTCCCTCTCCCCTTGCCTTCTTCAGCAAATCCTCCTTGAGAGAATAAGAATTTGTTGTCTTCAAGTGTAAAAGAAGAAAAAATGCTTTTGTTCGTATATGGGGGCTCTATGCTTTTCCTTTTATATCTCTATCCTTCTTATTCATTTGGGCAACAACTAAGGGTTGATTTGGTTAAAAGATCCATGTGTAATACTTTCCTTGGCTCTTCCCAACTTGATCACGTGCCAATGCTAGCTAAATTAATGAATTGCCACATCACTCCCCATTGCTTCCGGTCTAATAATGCCACAGGAAATTTTATTTGTCAATGGAATGTTGTAGCAAGATTAGCAGCTTATCATAGGTTAGTAATGCATTTTTCCATAAAGTTCATGTTATCAACCACTAGTTTAATCATTCCCAATTCATTAGCTTAAAGTAAAATACTAGTGATAAGCCACAAAATTTGAGCTCAAAGTACACAATAGGACAATGTTTTGTTCAAAACTCATCCAAAATAAGCCACTCTTAATTCTTATTCTAAGAGTTAACAATCGCTCAAGAGCTCCATGGGAAGCTTCTCTTCCTCTAAAAAAATGAGATCCAAACCGTAGCTTCTTCTCTCCAAATGGCCTCCTCGAAAATGCACCAGAAAATTAGCTTTTAAAAACGATTCTGTCCGCAGCGTCGAGATGCTAGAGATAGCATCTCAACACTGCCGTTATCTAGTCCAAAATGCTTGCGGTGGCTGCATCTCATAGAGCGAACAAAATGTGTAGCGTTGAGACGGTTGAAGTAGCGACTCAATCTACTTCGCGGCAAAATTCAAGGGCGCGCGTTCGACCACTTATGGGGTTGAGACACCACCCATGGGTGTCTCATGGGTGGTGTCTCAACGTCTCTTCTTCTCAAGCGTGCAGCAGTTGGGGCATGCGTGCATGCGTGTGGCATGTGGGCATGGGCGTTGTGATGCTAGGTGGCGTCTCAACACCAACTTCATCTTCAAACTTGCGCACGCGAGTGCGCAGCATGGGCCACTTCATTTGGGCATTGAGACACCTAGGGGAGGCGTCTCAAAGTTGAACCCCTTCCCGCGTGCGTGTGGGCATGCCATGGTGCTTCTATTTTCCTTATTTGGGCATCTCACGCACTTGCACGGTGTTGAGATGTTGCACCCTTGGGTCAAGACTTGTTTTGGCCCAATTTCTTCGTTCCTTGACCAAATTTACTCTTCTTTGGCTCGTTTTCCAACTCGAACAACTCTAGATTCAAAATTTTACCAAAATATGATCGATACCTACAAATTAACAGATAAACTCATGAAAACTCCAAAATTACACAATAAAACTAGCTAAAACTAAGCCTAAAGATAGCACATTTTGTGTGTTATCACAAACAAGTCCAAAAATTCCTCAGAGACTTGATTCATGATACCCATAAATTCTGTCAGAGCATTGGTTGGGCCAAAGAACATCACTGTAAACTCATAATGTCCACCTAGTCCTAAATTCAGTTTTCAAAATGTCCACCTCCATAATTCTCATGTGATGATAACTCGATCGCAAGTCTATTTTCGTGGGCGCCCTCACCCCTGAAGCTGACAGAAGCGATTGTCAATGCGACGGAGAGAATATGTAATCTTCACAGTCACCTTGTTTAACTCCCTGTAGTTTATACAAAGTCGCATTGAGCCATCCTTCTTCTTTACAAACACCACTAGGCCACCTCAAGCGGACATGCTAAGGCAGATGAACCCTTTGTCTAAAAGTTCTTCTAGTTGAACCTTAAGTTCTCTCAACTCAACCGGTGCCATACAGTAGGGTATCTTGAATATTGCTGCCATCCCGGTAGTAAGTCTATACTGAAATCGATGTTGCGAGTTGGAGGTAAACTGGGAAGGTCCTCTTAAAAAATGTCAACAAACTCTTTAATAGCATCAATCTATACGATCTATGATTGCTTCTTACTAGTGTCAACAATGTTCGCCAAATAGGTCCAAGAATCGTGTTGAATAAAATGCCCGACCTTTAAAGCCGACACCACCTTGGGTGCTTCTCCCTTAGTCCCTTTGAACTTGAGCCTCAGGTTGGACGGTGAACAAAAGTGAACTTCCTTCTTTGAGCAATCGATAGTGGCTCGATTAACAACCAATCAATTCATACCTAAGATCACATTGAAACCCCACATGTCTAGTTTGAGCAACCTTGCGTTAAAGGTTTGGTTGGCAATAGAAAGCTCCCCGTCTTAACTAGTTAGTTAGTGAGAATTATAAACCCTAATGGTGTAGATACTGACAAAAGATAACTGAAGGGCTCTAACTTTAGAGCCGCTTGACTAACAAAGGCTGATGAAATAAAGGAGTGATTCGATCTCGAGTCGAACAACACATATGCTGGAAAGTTAAGAACCATGATAGTTTATGTAACAACGTTTTTGTGTTAACCTCAATATAAGACAAGGCAACACAAATATCAAGTATAAAGTACGTGTACCTATAACCACAACATCAACTTCTTCCACTTCTTTCTTAACTATATGAAAAGCATGAGCCCTCTGAATTCCCCTTATAGTAGGGGCTGGGTGAGCCCTTTGGTTATGTATAAGATTAGGTTCTGGGAGGGCCTTTAGAGCTGACCTTTGAGTGCTCTAGCCAACCGAGGTTGGACACTCCCTAGCTAAGTGACCTTCTTTACCATACCTAAAGCATACTCGTCTTCTGTCCCAACATTGCCCAAAGTGATGCTTATAATAGATGGTGCACATCGGAGCCTAAATCTGGCCCTGCAATTGTTGATAAGGGAACTGATGAGGCTGCCTAGACGATGCTGAGGGAAATTTCTCTCTACCCTAGAGGGGGTCCCAACCTCCAAGCAAGGTAACGCCTTTCTCGAGACATTCTTATCCATGATCAAAGCACCCTAGAGTGCCCCAACGAACGTAGTCATTTCCTTGAGGGGAACAAACCTTATAATTTCCTCATGCAAACCCTTAATCAACGTTTAATATTCTATTTTGGTGTATGAACGATGATTTGAGCAAAATGCGAAAGTACTGTAAATTTCCTTTCATACTGAGCCACACTCAGATTGCCTTGGGTAAGGTACAAGAACTCAATCTCTTTGTCGTCCTTCACCATGTCAGGAAAGTAATGATCATACAGTAGGTCCTTAAACTTAACCCAAGTAATGGGCTCTTTAGCATGATTTTCAGCTGTTTATGTAGACTTCCACCATAAGAGTGCTTTGTCCCTAAGCATGAACACAACACTTCCAACTTTCAAGCGATCGTCACAATTTAGGTAGTCAAACATGGTCTTCAACTCTACAATCCACTCACTCACTACTGTGGCCTTGTCAAACTCACCATTAAAGGTGGGCGACCCATACATTTTGAAATCCTTGATAAACTGAGCAAGATCTTGAGCAGCCGACCATCGTTAGGATTATGAAGTTACCATATTGTCAAAGAGGGTTTGCAGCACCTCCGATGAGAGCACTGCCTGGTGCACCACATGCACCATCGAGAGCTCGGGGTCAATCGCTTGGTTTCTAGGTCTTCTGTAAGGCATTGTCTAGAATAAAGGTACTAGGGTCAAGTCAACCAAAACAAAATACAAGGCATAGGTTCTAATTTATCCTAAGGTGCATCCTAAGCCTAACTAACATGCCAAAGACAAAACAAATCAAAATAAATAAATATATAATAATAGTTAGAAGATAAATAATCGAAGCCTCAAACAAGTTACAACATTGTATCACACAGTGTATGTATACTTCCATCAACATCACAACTCAATTATTATCACGAAGCCCATGTACCTAGTGACATAGGTGGAGAATGGGAGAGACCAACATACTGATAACTCTCCAAAAGAGAGTTATTAGGAGTCTTTTAAGATAAATTTCACCTCATGTTTGAAGTAAATTGCCTTTGGTTTATGGAATAAATGCTTGATTTACCTTTGTACTGCTTTTATGACTTTTGAGAATCTTCAGTTTGATACATCAATATATTTAAAATAAAATTGGAATAGAATTAAGGGGCATTATGCTAATTGCTACTGATTTTGAGTATTTTGTTGAGTAGATAATTGATGGAGCATTATTTTAGCATAATTATCGAGAAATCAATTTTGGAGCAAAATGAATAGAGAAAATCTACGTGAAGATAACAAAAATTCAAATATGGAAACAAATTTATCTTTTACAGAGATAATCCACCGTTAGATGAAAACCACGTGGATGACTTGACCTATTAAGTTTCTTAATCACAAAAGGAGATATATAAATAGAATAGCCAATTAAACGAGTTTCGTGAATTTTAGTTTGAGAAGTTCAACTTAGTGATTTTAGTTCGAGGCTTTTTCTTCTGCAAATTATCATCCATAGTTGCTGCTGTCTTTTCACATTCACGTAGGATAGAGTTGAAGAAGATAGGAACTCCATTGACGGCTGAAGCAACAATTTTTGTAACAGTTTTCTTGGAGCAACTGAATTCTACAACTTTCAAGGATTTTACACCATGAACTTGTTTATTTTTTTCATTTATGTGTTACTGTCTTTTATTTATTTTATCATGAACTAATCACCGCTGAGTGAGGATTAAGGGAGATACGTTGAACTAATTTAGTGTCGAAGTAAGAGTTTTATGGATTGAATTGTTTTATAAGTGTTTGTTATTGCTGAATGTTTATGTCTGCCTGGCCAACATACATAAATATCTTCTCTAAGTTTTGGAAGAAAATGTGAGGAGTAGATTTCTTTTAAAATGTATTACCCTCTAGATTAGGTTACGAAGGTCAGAAGTACCTCAAAAAGTTGGAGGTCTACTGAGCGGTGTTCATCGTTTGCTCGAACAATTGAAGCTAGTAATGGGTCGACTGGAATTCTAGGAGCGGCAATGCAAGACTTATTGGGGTTACGTCTGTCGGCGTGATCTTGCCCTCAAAAAGGCATTACAGGCAAGCTTCACCAAACCCTTTGATGAAGGCTTCCCTCATTTTCCTGATGATCTGATGAAATTATGGATCCAACCACCTCCTGTGATACATGAAGAAGATGATGAGGAGCAAGTTCCTACGTTTGAAGAATGATCCTACGGCTGGATGATCTTTAGGGATTTGGTTGTCCCTATCTCTCTTTTGCTAAAAAAAATATGTTTTTACTATGAAATTTCTTGTTTTGATATTTATGCTTCCTGTTTTTAATTTCTTCGCTTTTGTTTTTTGCTTTTGATGGACCCCCTTCCTTTTTTAATCAATATTTTTGTAGCCCCTTGTTCTTGATAATGAAATTTTTGTTGGGTTTTTGGGAAACAATTCTTTTGATGCAGCAATATGACTGTTTTTGTAGAATAGGATAAGCCTAAATGAGCAAATTCATTGATCCAACAACAAGAGTGATTAATAACCTCTTTAGCAAGACACACCATTTAGCTAGTATGAGAGTTTAGTTTATGTTTATTAGAGTTGACAACTTATTAACTTTGACTCTTTCTACACAACTTAGTCCACTTATTTTGCCTAGTCTTAAGAAACTGCTCATAGTTTTGTCGATCCCTGAGAAAATTTTGCTCTAGCACTTAGAAGATCGTTTTGTTTGCCCAATCAAACTTGTTTGGGTTGCCTTAGACTAAGTTTGAGAATTTACCATCTCTTTACTATTTAGCACATTGCGTACAATGCACATTTTAAGTTTGGGGATGCTGAGTCCCTTTTAGACCTTTTATTTGTAAACCTTATTGCATCTAAAAATGTAAATGTGCATTCCTCTATTTTTTATAGTTTACTCCTCTCTCTTTAGACACTTGTGTTCTTCTTGAAAATCAAGAGACAAATGAATATTCGTATATAAAAATTCAAAAAAGGGAATTACGAGAGATCAGTGTTGCCTGAATGTTACAGTATCTTTAAAACAGGAAGGTGGCTACCAAGAATATGAATAAAATTCCTGATAAGTGATAAGTCTTGAAAAAGGCTATGACTTGAAGGGAGCAAAATCTTTACTGGGTGAAAATATGTTGAGAGAGCATTCTGTGAGCAATCCTGTAACTGAAATTTAGGAGATCTGAAGACAGAATAGAGAAGGGAATAGGATGAGAATCTGATTAAGGGATTGCATAGTGATGTTGATGACTTAGGAGTTGGCTAGCTAAACGCTAGGGCCTTTAGAATAAGTAAAATTTATGGCATGTGTAGAAAGATGAAAGAAAGATAAGGGATTGACCTGAAGAGGCATATGAAATAGTTTGTTGATGGTCTTCAATTGGATTATTTATCTAATTTTGCTATAGGATTATGTTTGTTAGATCAATTATTTTATTTTCTAGAAGTCTATAGCATTACTCGAGGATAAGAAATAGTTCACGTTTGGGAATTTTGATAACTCTCCAAAAGAGTTATTAAGAGTCTTTTAGGATAAATTTCACCTCATGTTTGAAGTAAATTGCCTTCAGTTTATGAAATAAATGCTTGATTTACCTTTGTATTGCTTTTATGACTTTTGAGAACCTTCAGTTTAATACATCATTCTATTTAAGACAACATTGGAATAGAATTAAGGGGTATTATGCTAATGGCTACTGATTCTAGGTATTTTGTTAAGTAGATAATTGATGGAGCATTATTTTAGCAAAATTATCAAGAGAGCAATTTTGGAGCAAAATGAACATATAAAATCCACACGAAGATAACGACAATTCAAATATGGAATCAAATTTATCTTTTACAGAATTAATCTACCGTTAAATGAAAACTACGTGGACGACTTGACCTAATAAGTTTCCTAATCACAAAAGGAGACTTACAAATAGAAGATGATGCTGCCAATTAAAAGAGTTATGTTAATTTTAGCTTGAGAAGTTGAACTTAGCGATTTTGGTTCAAGGCTTTTTCTTCTGCATATTATCATCCATAGCTGCCACTATTTTTTCACATTTACGTAGGATAAAGTTGAAGAAGATAGGAACTCCATTGCAGCTGAAGCCTAAGAAGCAATTTTTGCAACAGTTTTCTTGGAGCAACTGAATTCTTCAAGTTTCAAGGATTTTACATAACCATGAACTTGTTTAATATTTTTGTTTATGCGTTGCTATCTCTTATTTGTTTTAACATGAACTAATCACCATTGGGTGATGATTAAGGGAGATGTGTTGAACTGATTTAATTTCGAAGTAAGAGTTTTACGGATTGAATTATGTCTGTTTGGCGAACAAACATAAATCTTCTCCAAGTTTCGGAAAAACATGGGGAGTAGATTGCTCTTAAAATGCATTAGCCTCTAGATTAGGTTTGTTGTTGGCTAAGTGAGGAGATTAGGAATAATCACTCAACTAATGAACAAAAACAACAAGTTTAACTCATATAGGTTAATAAAAATTAACTTAAGGTAACTGCGAGATCTAGAAGGATTCCGAAAACTATTGTTGTGTGATTTGATCCTGCAATTCTTTTGCTTCAGCATTCTACTTTAGGGAAAACTCATGTTACCTTAATCTGAACCCATTCATTTTTCTCATCACAACCACTAAAGCATTCGTTTTGTTTTGTCATTTATTTTTACTCAGCATTAGTTATAAAAACCAATTAATCATTCACTTTTGTTACCTTTAAATTCACTATGAGAGTGAGCTAAAATAGGTTAAGATTTATCACTAATCCCTGTGGAGACGATATAAATACTTATCTCTTGTTGTTGACTGTATATACTTGCACATTAAATTGTGTGATTTTATTATTCATTTACACACATGAAAACACACACTAAACATCCTACTTTCTAGGTTAGTTTACAAGATCGATTTTGCTATGATACCAACTATGACGCCTCTAAATTTTATGTAGATCGAGAACAATATCAATACCTATTACTCATGTGAACGAATAAAAACTAACCCATGACACCTCAAACAAACTAAAATTTTATTAAGCTCAAGGAAATGTAATATTTAGAAAGTCAAATGAATCAACTAATTACATCCTAGTGGCAACATCTTGCTATCAAATAA
>JAOANK020247235.1:0-15609 GCA_026257165.2 Telfairia occidentalis
TAGCCTACTACAGTCATGCAATCGAGTTCTAATCTAGGTCCTACTCTCTCGAGCTAAGACTTAAATCATGCATCAATCTAATCCTTAATCAGAAGATTAAACAGCATTAAGCATACAATTACATGAATAATCACAGGGGATATGAAAAAGTTCATAAATTAACAAAGCCATAAACGGTATTACAAAACGTTACAACGAGTCAAGGTTGTTTTGCCACTCAAATTCACCATTAAAACAGAAATTCCAAAGAAAAACACAAAACGAAACAAGTCTAGGAAAAGGGGAAGAAACTCCCAAAGTCCCGTGCCAAACTCGTCCCCGACGTAAGACCAGCAATCTCGAGCCTCGAATTCCTCCGGAAACTCTATGGGGAGCTCCCTCTCCTTCTGAAACACCGTGCTCCTAGTCGTGCTCTCTGTTCTCCAAAGGGCCTTCTCATTTTCGGAATGAAAAATTAATTTATAAGGAGGTTACTGCCGCAGCATTGAGACGCCATAAGTCAGCGTCTCAACGCTGCCTCATGTACGGTTAAAGGCATCCGACACAGCTAAAATTTAGGGCGATAAAAGATGACAGCGTCTCAACGCTGGTGGGCTGCAGCAGAATAGGCGCCCGCGCATGGGCGCGTGTGTGGGCGCGCAGAGTCGAGGGGCGTTGCGCGGCGTCGCAAAGTTGGCAAGGGTTGACGAAGGGCGTGCGCGCGGGCGTGCGGAGTTGAGCGGAGTAGGGCGAGGGCGCGGGCGCGCCTACGCGCGCTTGTGCGTGAATTGCTATGGCGTTGAGACGCCATTGAGCAGCGTCTCAACGCTGTTGATCCAATCTCCAGAAATCCAACAGATTTGAGCATCTCAACGCCCTAGTCAAGCGTCTTAATGCTGCCTCCTCGGGTCCTTTGTATTTTTGGCCTCCTTTTTTCTTTCCTTGGCCAAAATTGGTCTTCTTAAGCTCGATTTTCAACCCGAACAACCCCGAATTCATCATTTCATCTAATTAAGCTCGGTACCTACAAATTAACATAAAAACACGTGAAAGCATCGAAATTATCGAACAAAACTAGCTAGAACTAAGCCTAAGGATATCACATTTTCGTGTGCTATCAGTGATGGATGAAGAAGATGGGAGAGTATTTAAAGTAAATGGCCAAAGACTAAAGCATTATTATGGGGAGGAATTCAGCAGGACCATCACCTCCTAGAAATTGATTGACCAAACTTGATGCAAGTTCCACAAGGAGGCAATTAAGTTAGTTAATTCCCTCTTTTATCCTGTTTAGTGTGTGTGTGTGTGTGTGTGTATTTTTTTTTTTTTTGAAGTGTCATTATGTTAAGTTAGTTAAAGTTTTAGATTAATCTCATGTAGTTTAGTTGAGTTTGATGTCTTAAAGTTTGTGTTAAAAAGAAAAGGAAGAAAAATATTGCTCTTACTTAGAAAAATAAAATGGACAGCCAACTGTGAATTCAAGCAGCTTGGAGTGAAAAGGAATTACTTTTGGTGAACTATGTAATGCATTGATTTAGTGTGCATAGGGCATGCTTTATTTTAGAACAGATTAGAAGAAAAATCCGGGCAAAAACATATTCTACAATCTGTGAGATTCGTTGCAGCATTAAAGAAGGGAACCAATTCCTTTATCCGAACTTGTAACAGATTGGAAAATGGTAGTCAAATCCACTGAATGTACAAGATCTGCTTCAGCAATTTGGTAAATATCCATTTGCTATGAAAAAGGGAGTACTTTTTAATTTGATTCATTTTCAAAATAAAAAGATCTCATTTTCCAATTTCATTTGCATTCAACAGTTTGAATGGAATTCATATAGCATAAATCACATAATTGCCCTTTTGATATTCTATAAATAGAGGACATCACTCTAGGTATGCTTCATCCTCTCCACTCTACTATTATTGTGCATATTCTGTGAGCCCCTATTGCTTCCAATTTTCCCCCCTTTTTACTTCACCAAACTCAAGCACCACCATGGCCCCAAAATTAAAGAACTTTTTCAAGAGCAAAAAAGGTAAGAGAGCCCTCAACCTGCTAGGCAAACCAAATCATCTAAAGGGAAGGCCCCATTAGAGTAAAAGATTGTTCATTTTGAGCAATCAGAACCTACAATAGAGGAAGAACAACAACACACTATTGTATGGTCAAAAACAAAATCCAAAAGCAAGAAGTCTAAAGGCAAACAACCAGTGATCCAAAAGCAAGAAGATGTGGAATAGAATAAAAAATTTGTAACTCCTGAAGCCCAAGAAAAGTATGAGTAGCTAAAAAAAAAGGAGATTCCTGATGGAGATGGGATTTGAGATGCCTCTTTAGGACCTGCCAATAGTTGTTTCCTCAATAGTGATGCAGCATAATTGGAATACTTTCAATGCCAAACCAGGTCCTGTCTACCCTGAACTTGTACAAGAATTCTATGCAAATATTGATGAGGAGGAATGATTTTAGCTAGTGGTGAGAGGAAAAGTGATTGACTGGTCCCCAGAAGTAGTAAATGTCATTTACAACCTTCCTAACCTACCAAAGGCAGCATGCAATGCTTTAGTAAAGGAGATTGATGAAGTTTAGCTTAATATTGCCTTGCGAGCAGTAGGTATGGAAGGAGCTTAATGAGGCATTTCCAAGGAAGGCAAGAAAACCCTATTAGGAGCCCACTTAAAATCAGTAGTCGACTGATGGCTCTATTTTGTCAAGCATAGAATCATCCCAACCACACACCACTTCAGTATTTCAGCTGAGAGGATCATCCTTATTTATGTCATTATACAAGGGATAAGGATAGATGTAAGCTAATTCATATCCCCATAAATATTTGGCTGCTCAAGAAAGACCACTGGGAAGCTGCTTTTTCCAAGCACCCTAACAGTCCTTTGCCTTAGAGCTGGAGCACCTTTGGGAGAAAATAAAGAGCTTTTGGAGGAGAAGAGAGGCATTGACTATGTGGGAATAGCCAGGTCCACAACGAAGGAAGGAAGAAGGTGTCGCACCAATATGTTGACAGGCATTAACACCCTAATGGACCAACAAACTACAATGCTGCAGTGCATGAGCTATAATGAATCCAAACTGCATATCTATTGGAACTATGAACACAATAGGGATATAGCCATTCGGAGGGCCATGCAAGTCAAATTCAAGCATCCTTATCCTTCATTCCCTCGCTTCCCCAATGAGGTGTTGACCACTTGGACCCCAGCTAAAAATCTAAAAGATGACAATACTGATTAAGGGAGGGTCCTGTTTCTTGGCCATCTTGTGTCTCTCTAATGATTTAGTTGCTTGTACTCTGGGTTAGTTGTGTGCTGTTTGAAAGGCCTATGGGTGAAGACCATTGTTTTCTTGCTGCTGTTGTTGCTTTCTGCTTCATTTTAGTATTTTTCTTTATATATGTCTTAGGTCTCTCACTGATGCTTTATCTGATCGTATGAAATGTTGAAGTCCCCCACCCCTTATCCTTATGTATTTTTGTCCTTAGTTTTTAATAAAATAGTCATCTTGGTGCTAAATTATTCTATATTGATCTCAGTTGGACTAAGTGAGTATCTACCTAGATAGATAGGTTGTCTACAAAATTAATTCAACACATCTTGAAAAGGTGAGTCTCACCCCCCTTAAAATTAAAAAAAAATAAAACAAAAGAGAAAAATTCAAAGGCAGAGCCAAATAAAGGGAAAAGGTTATGCATTGCAAATTCCAACCTTAATAAAGCCCAAAGGGCTATGCAGTGTACTAGCCCCCCTCTAATCTCAAAAGAAAAAAAGAAAAGAAAAAAAAGCCATAAGCCAAAACTAAGAATTCAATATATAAAGTGAAATAAAGTTTGCAAGAAAGTTGAAGCATAGAAAACTCAGTGTGCTGCTACAATAGATTGCACAAAGAATCTGAGTCTCCCTCAAGTGAAAACTCAATAGAAGAAATTTCCAAAGGAGGTTGAATCCATTAGATGGCTCGTCTGTTTTACTTGGCAAAAGCAGATTCAAGCAATTAGTTGGATGTGGAGAATGAGAAAGTTGTGTAGTGGAAGGTTTAGAAAGGAGTGCCTAAATATGTCTTTTCCAACTCTAACCATTTAAGTTTAGTACAAAAGAGATCAGTAGGGGTGGTTTAGAAAGGATTCAAAGCATTACTCAAGGATGAGTAATGGTTTAAGTTTGGAGGTTTGCTAGCTCTTAGAATAAGAGTTAAGTTGGGCTTAATTTTTGTAAGTTTTGAGTCATGAATGACCTTATAGCATCCCTTGAGCTAAAATTATTATGTTTATCACTTGCCCTTACCATTGAATTAATGAATTGTTGATGATTGTGTGATTGGCTGATTGAATGAACTTCAAGAAAAATTCATTACTGATATGTGCTAAAATGTCAATTTTGCTGTAGTATTTCAGTTGACAGAAGAAATTCCTACTGCATTGTTGAGCTGGAAACAAAAGGCAGTGACGTGAAACCTCATTAATTGAGCTACCATTTGGCACATGACTAAGCAGAAAGAACCATAGAGAAGGTTCCATATGGATTAATTGGCCAATTCAGCCCTTCTTTGATGCCCAAGTGAATAAGATGGAGAGAAAGGGAGATAAAAGAAGGGAGAGAGCCCCCATTTACGGTAGCAAGGATTCATTCCTCTATTTTGGGAGAAGACAAAAGACTTCAGGGAGCTTTCTAGGGAGAATTTGCTAAAGAAGGTAAGGGAGTGAAGAAGAAGCTCTTTGGAGGAAAAACATTTTTGGAAAGAAGGCTTTCCTCATTTTCTCCCTTCACATCTTTTGTCTCATTCTCTTTTCTTTATTTCTAGCTAAAGTTGAATTTCATTTCTCTTGTAAGCTTTAAGTATTCGAATTTTCTAATTTCTTTAAGTATGTTTTGCTGAATTTTTGTTAGTTGTTCTTTCGCACATTTGAGTATGAACTAATTACCTTAAGGCAAGGGTTAGTGATTTGATTTTGTTGTTTTGTTGTAAGGATGTATAGTAGCTCTTAGTTGTCTTCTTAAAGAGTGTCATTGAATTTTCTTTGGTTAATCAGATTGTTTTGACTGACCATCTCTACAGTTTGGTTTTTCATATGAACTGGGAAAAGGTAGTACTAATCGATCCTCTTAACACTCTCATTAGCTTAATCTATTTATGGATTTGTGAGTGAGTTAGGAATAACCCTTCCCTAATGCACTAAAAAGAACATTAGAGCTTGAAAATTAACTAAAACATGGAAAACTTAGAAGTTTGGCTTCGAAAGAAGTATTGGAGTTGTTTTGTGGTATTAAGACAGTGACAGAAATGTTGTAGCATTCTATAGCAGTTAGCAAGTGAATTCACTAACCTGAGCCTGTTTTTACCAAACTTGCATAAAAATTGCCATTGAACTCCTTCTCAATTTGCTTACTAAGCCCATTTTTTGGTTTTTTAATCAAGCTAAAAAAAATTTGGTTACCCTTATTCTCCTAAACAATAACTTTGAGGTTAATTTTGTTAATTATCCCTGTGGATCGACCTTGTTTACTACAATTTCAGAGTGTATACTTGCACTTTGGAGTGGCTCGCAAGATATTTTTTTAAAACCATCCCAACAAACTTCAACAAAAAACCTACAAATGTTTGGAAGGATAGAGGTCGCTCTGCCGCATCAAACCCATACAGGTTACCATAAGGTCAACTTGCAAATCTCATAAACACTAGCCTCCATGATCTGAACGTAGTAACATATATCATCCACTATCTGTAATGTATTTTCCTATGCCTTACACTAATGGCGTTCTATTTTCTTGTATAGTTGGGGCTGCAAGTAACCATTGTAGTCATCTGGTATAGGGAGGTACTTGGATTTTACCGTTTGGAAAATTTAGCGATCCAGAATGAATGAGATGTTGCATTAACTCGACTGGCAGAAGCGGAGGCAAAAAATGAGCGACTAAGGAAACACATTTCAACTTTGGTGGAACACCTTCATGGTAGTAAATAATATTTTTCCTCACTCGATCCTCCTTTTATTACTCCTTGTATAACCTACCAACGTAATGCCTAAACAATGGAATGGGTATTTTTTTTCTCACTTCATCCTCTTCTTCTCCCTTTCTCGGTTATGCTAACGAAGAATGGTGGTTCAATACACTATGTTGTTATTCTATATATTCCATCATAAAAAACTGAAAAATTATTAATAAAATGTACTTTCCAAGTCTCTTGCATTAAACTTTTCAATTATTTTATTTTTTATTTTTTTTATTTTTTTATGTTAATGGAAAACATCAATCAATAATTTAACCACCAACTTGATAAAGTTATGGAAAGTTATTCAATATATCATTGAAGAAAATGTAGCGAATATGCATTCAATAATTGTAAACATCGTATTCACAAGAAAAAAAAATGATTGTCAAACATTTATAAGGATCATGATGTGAATAAATACAATATGGAACTGAATTACATATTGCGCCAAGATGTTCGGGTTGAATTCAATAATTTAGTCTGATCGTGATAAGATGTTTGGATTAAATAAGAAACCATTTAGTCAGATTGTGATATGATGTTTGGGTTAATTACAATAATTTAGTCAATTGTGATGTGTTCCTGTTTAATACAATCATTTAGTCTGATTGTGATATGATGTTCGGGTTAAATACAATCATTTAGTCTGATTGTGCTAGTGTTTGGGTTGAATACAACCATTTAGTTTGATCGTGATACGATATTCGAGTTAAATACAATCATTTAGTCCAACCGTGCTAGGAAGTTCGGGTTGAATACAATCATTTAGTTCAATCATGATATGATGTTTGGGTTAAATAAGAAACCATTTAGTCCAATCGTGTGACAATGTTTGGGTTAAATGATTGTATTTAACCCAATCACGAGACTACGTTCGGGTTAAATACAATCATTTAGTCGATTGTGCGCCAATGTTTAGGCTAAATACAATCATTTAACTCGATCGTAATACGATGTTCAGGTTCAATACACTAATTTAGTTCAACCGCGCTATGTGTTCGGGTTAAATAAGCATTCATTTAGTTCGATCATGCTACGATATTCTTGTTTAGTACAATCGTTTAGTCTAATTACACTTATAATTTAAGTAGGGTTCGAAAAAGTACACTAACAAAATTTAAACAATGCAAAATAATGTTAGATAGTACTGAAAAAAAAAATCTATATCTATAATCCATAATATATTTAAAAGCCACAATCTTGAAAAAACATTTTTGGACTATTATGCACCATTATCAATTTTAAAATTACTAAACATGTCATTTTCAATTTTTTTAGTAGCTTAAATTACTAAAAATGTGAAAAGTTATGAATATGAAGAGATTGAATATGGAAATCTTGCTTAATTTATTTATAATAATTTGTGCTTTTACAATTAATTAGAATTAATAATAAAATTTAAAAGGTGTCGGAATCAAGGTTTTCAACCCATCCATCTTCTACATGTATATATATGGAGTTTCCTCTACTTTCTACAACAATTTAGTTCTCTCTTTCAGTTTGCTTCTTTTCATCTCTTCATTTTTTTCTTCTTAAATTTTATTGTAGTATTGTCAAATCGCACAATGGCCTAATATGTTGAATATCTTGATTTAGAAAGTTTGGTATTTTCATTCTCTTAAAATATTTTATCTTTAATTATAATTAACTATAGAACTTTAATTGAGTTGAAATTTCAAAAGTTTTATAGCTTCTCCACTCTTTAAAACTCATTGAAGTTTTCTTCCTGTTACATTATTATATCTAGCAATTTATAGACACTTTTTTTGTGGCTATATTTTTTTAATATAGCTTTTTTTTAATCTTTTGTCGATGTTAGAAAGAAATTAAAGAAATGAATTTAATTATGTGCAATGCACGTGATAATAGACTAGTACAAATTAAAAGAAGCATCTACAATTGCATAATCCTCAATCGCCAAGATATCCATCAGATTACGCGATCGGGTATTAACGCGACTACTCGATCGTCCTGTATCGAGATATGCGATCGTTATGCATCATTTATAACTAAATTTGCTATGCGATTGTCCTACATCGAGATACGCAATACTAATTTTATTAGTATTATTTTTCGTTCTTTATTAATCATTCTATAATAATTTGCGTGTATAGAATAAAGCAAGTTGAATAGTCGCCTTGCACATTCCAATTTTAAATATTCATTTACATTGGGTTTACACAGAAACTACAAGTACTCTATATCTACAACCGTAAGCATGTCTGACAAAGAGGTAAACAGTTTGTTTCAACCCATAGGAATTCCTCATTACCATCTGAATGACAACAAGCTTGAGCTTAATGAAATGACATAGAAGATCAGGTGATTCTATCATCGGCTGGAAACCACTCAGCACGACAGATCTGTGCTGAAGGATCAAGTCGTTGGTGCTCGCGACTTTGCGAATCAGTTGATGGAACAGTTAGAGTCGCTTCAGAAAAAGAATGAAGAACTTCACCAAACCATCGCCGACTTAGAGAATTAGATTGAGGCTATAGAGTCTAGTAGACGAAATTAATCAACAGTGATATATTTCGTTGTTCTTTGTACTAGCTTCAAGAAGTTACATTTTTTAATTGTCTTACAATATTATTTTTTTCATTTTACTTAATTAATGACTCTTCACCGACCCATCAATGAAACTGAATAGGTGTTAATGATGTTTTGAAGACAACCGATTGCAACATTAAATTAATTTTCCAAATTTTCCAGATATTGTATCTAGTATTTATTACCAAATATGTGTTAAACAATAAATTTAGTTCAAGTGAATGAAATTAAACTTTCACACCAACCTCTGCAACATACAAATTAATCAAGAAAACAAGTAATAAAATGATGTGAACACTTTGTAATTGTGATGGAGATCTTATTTATGTTCTCATTACTTCAAAAAATTTCTCACGTCTTAAAAAAGCCATTTCATAATGTTTCGGATGCACGTAATTTTTGGTGATGAATGGAAGAAGGCTAAGAAAGAATACGAAGGAGGTGATATCCTTTGGTTTTGCTGGAAATTTCAATGAGATTATGAATTTCAAGAGTTTCTCTCACTTCTTGGGCTCTAGGAACCTCTTTTTCCTTTTTTGTCATTTTCTTGTTCTATCTCTACCTTTTTTTATCCTCGATACATTACTAACTATGGATTTCTTTATAATTTTTCGCATCACCTTCAAAATTTTAAATTTTCGGTGGTGAATGGAAGAAGACTTGTAAAGGATACAAAGTAGGTGATGTCTAAAGCTATCTTCTTGCACTGCCAAAGACACTGCGTTTTTCCTCTTATCTTAATGTTCTGTTGAAAACTCTACTACATTTCTCTTAGCTTTCTGTACACCAGAAACACCTGTTTCCTTCTCATCACATTGAGGTAGAGTAGCATCTGTTTCCATATTTGAATCTTGCTTCATAATTTGTTAGTGTTCTATATATTTGAAGTTTGCTCAGTTATGCAACAAAGAATGGCGAATCACTATACTTTGTTGTGTTCTATATATTTCATCAGAAAAAAAAAAAAAAAAAAAACTTAAAAAATGATTAATAAAATTTGTCAAATATGTTGCA
Source organism: Telfairia occidentalis (assembly GCA_026257165.2). Classification (NCBI taxonomy): domain Eukaryota; kingdom Viridiplantae; phylum Streptophyta; class Magnoliopsida; order Cucurbitales; family Cucurbitaceae; genus Telfairia; species Telfairia occidentalis. Next base: position 9,551 of record JAOANK020247235.1, read on the forward strand.
TTGAAATTTGAAATTTTCTATTATTTTCTATTTTTATTTTGTAAGGATCACAATGTTATAAATACAACATTGAACTGAAGTACGTATCGTGCTAGGATGTTCGCGTTAAATACAATAATTCAGTTAGATCGTGATACATTGTTCTGGTTAAATTCAACCATTTACTTCGATCGTGCTACGATGTTCTTATTTAATACAATCATTTAGTCAGGTCGTGATACGATGTTTCGGCTAAATAGGAAACTATTTAATTCAACCGTGCGTTGATGTTCGAGTTAAATACAAACATTTAACCTGATCATGATACGATGTTCGGGTTCAATACACTAATTTAGTCTGATCGTGCTATAATGTTTGGTTAAATGAGAAACCATTTAGTCCAATCGTGCAATGATCTTTGGGTTAAATGATTATATTTAACCAGATCATGATACGTTGTTTGGGTTCAATAAACTAATTTAGTCTGATCGTGCTACGATGTTCATTTAAATAAGAAACCATTTAGTCCGTTTGTGAGACGATGTTCTTGCTTACTACAATTGTTTAGTCTGATCGCCCTTATAATAATTGGGTTCAAAAAAGAATATTACCAAAGTTTAAACAATGAAAAATAATGTTAGTTAGTAATTAACCAAAAAAAGAAATAAAAGAAGAAAACATCTGCCCAGAGTTGTACAACATTATGCATCCTAAAGAATGACATCTTATCTTGTGTGAATGATGTAAGGGGTATGCCCGTTATAGCATGTTCAAAAAAATTTGTACAATAAATGGTGCAATCAAGGGTAGTACCCTTCTAGAGTGTAGCATTTGTTCTCCATATTACTACCCACGAAGTTTCGGGGAGGCCTGGTCGAGTGTCCATTATCCCACAAAATTCTAGCAGTATTGAGAGGGCGATGAACATATTCTTCAGAGTGTCCTTAAGCTTGTCCATTTTTACATGTCTAGGAAGGGAGTCATAAAGGACAATTTCAACGACATGTAGGTCAACACCCAATAGAATCTAATGCATTTTCATGTTCAAATCCCATAAACATAATCAACATCTAACCATGAAGGCATGTAGTCCTAGTGAACCCAGTAAGACAATCTTGATAAGGTTCATCATATGTCCAATTTTTGGGGTCTATTTAATTAGGTAGAGATGACAGGTCGGTTGGTGATTGTAAGAAATCCTACACAATATAACCACATAACGACCCAAACGAAATACGATATATCATTTAAATGATAATTCATACATAAGTATTTGTCGTCAATACTCATAATGAAACTATGGTCCACAATCATGAACTTCTTAGTGGAAAGATCTGGACGTTCACGAAACTTATTTAACACCAATAACATCAGTGTTTCCATTGCTTGCGGTGTAACAGAATTACATTAGATTAAAATGTGAAGCCAATTATAGAGATTAAGACGAATTGAATATCATGTGTACTCATGGTATTCACCTCCTTTGATACCCAATCAAGTAGCTTAACCAGATCAACAAAGAATTCCTTCGACTTGTCAGTATATATACAACGGTGTTTTTCAACGTTCATCGATCAGTCCTGCATCCATTCATGGAACTGGGCTATGATGGGCATCAAAACTAAGAAACAAGGGTTGTATGATAGCCTAGCATATGTTATTGTATCTTAGACCTTTGCCTTTCCCTTTTTCTGTCTGCCAACAACGTTCTTGCATCCTGCATCTGTTATTGTATCTTAGACCTTTGACTTCATCATTCTTCCCTGCTTTATCAATCCCTTTTTTTCTTTTTTGCTGCCCGAACTTTGTAGAGGGCTTTCTCTTTTGAATACCTCGATGTTGGGTTGAGATATTCTCATACTGAGTCCCGAACTAGGTTTCCTCTGCCTAGACAATGTCAACCTCCTAGATTGGGTGATCGGTTGTATTTGTAATTTCCTTGGGAGCAGTGAAGACCTCGATCGACTAGACCAAAGAGGATTCCTTCGACACGACTACAAGGCAACCAATTTATCGAGGACCTCAATCGACTAAACTGAACATCGTTCCTGCGCGATGTTCATCGGATACCTCGATTGGCTGAATCGAACATGATTCAATTGATCTAACGAGGCATGCATTAATCAAATCGGGGACCTCGATCTCCCTTACAGAACACTAATCATCGGGCATCGACGAAACCTGATTCATTGGTGCCTTCTGTTGGGTCAACCACCTCTGTCTGTACTGTGAGATCCATGTTGCACGCATCTTCTACACGAGGGGGAAGAGGAGGATCTAATGAGATACCATCACTCTCTCCACTCCCAACATCTTCGGCCATATTGGCCTCTTCAGCAACCACATTGTCCAGTACAATTATGATAGCTAGTTCATGGAGAACGTGATAGACCACATCAGTTGCCTCTGTGGGTCAATTGGTGTCTTCATCCACCCTAGATATGAATTTAGTAGTGCTTCATTTCGCTCGTCTGCCATTGCTTCATCCCAGATCGAAGTGAATGGACATTTGGGACACTTTTCCTGTGAGCACATGAAAGATAATTTGCAATATTACTATTTATCCAATGTAAATTATTAAACGCTCATTCATAATATGAAATTGCATGGATACCCTATTAATGAGCTGCAAGTATTTTGTTAATATTCTTGAGCTCGACAGTAATCCCATCGACCTGGTCTAATTAGGTTCAATTGTTCGCGTAGATATCGACGGGTAACATTGTTCTTCTTATTCTTCGTTTCACGAAAAACCTACCAGCCACGAAGCTTTCTTCATGGCCACTATTTCCAGCAACCACAGACTTCTTCATTGGTTGGACTACAGTTCATTGATGTGTTGTCGCACGAACTCTCAAAATTTTGAGAGGGGTGCAGACGTGAGTTACACAACTACATCTACAAACACAACCTCTGTATGAGCGTTCATGTATCAAGCCTCCTCCTCTAACATCACTATCTCTGGGTTGACAACCATCTAAAAAAACAACGGTGTTGTTAGATATCTTATTGCGTAAAATGATCGATAAGTAAGTCAGTTTGAAAATGTTCTCATCTGTGGTGAATTGAAACCCTCAATCTCCAATTGTTTTTAGTTTGACATTTGAGATCATGACCACCGAAGAATGCATGGTATCTCGGTATCATTCATTTTGGTAGCAAAAGTACCATCGATAAATGATATAATCTCAAACGCCCACACCTTCGCGAATGTGTATAATTTAATAAATTGCATGACAAATTGATGATAAGTAAGGTATGAGGAACAAATACCTGAAACGTATGGCCAAAACCAAGAACAGAATACTTTAGATTGGACTTGTTTCATTGTTTATGCATAGCATCCAACTTCTCAATGGCTGCAGAACTTAAGCTCTTCACAGTGCATTCGAACAAGTGGGAGACCAGTCGTAACTCTTAAATGTCTCATCATCTTCTATGAATGCAAGAATATAACAGTCAATGAGCGTCTTCATATCCTCACCAGTGAAACCTACCTCTATGAAAATGAACAACTCCATCTTCACAGTATCATTGTCCCTCTCAAACTGAAAATCCATGAATATGGATTTAGCATTTGAACATTTCACTTGGTCCATGTGGAAAAGAATGAGCGATCTTAGTCTTTCCATCATCATAGGTTTCTTTGATATGATTTGTGGATGCCATAATCATGTTATAATATTGAACACCCATAGAGAGAAGAAAACCTTGGTACCCCGGATGTTGAAACTCATTGCACCTTCGCTCTGCACTTCTACTTCCCTAAGAAGATGGTGTACTAGTTGGCCGTTGAACATTAGGTCTATATCGCATCGCTCGATCGTCCTCGTGTGATAATAACGTAAACAGAGGGGTACTGAATATAGACATGTTGCGGTGCGCATTAATGTTTAGTAGTCCTCTATTTCACTAAAAAAACAAACATATACATTTCCATACAGTGCAAATTTGATTTAACCTATGATTCCAAATAACAAAGGAAAAATAGGAGACTGCAAAAAGCATAGCAGTATTCAAAAAATTTTGTGATGGGTAGTGTGCTACATGCAAAGTGAGTAAAATAGTTCATCTAAATAAAAAGTTAAAAAAAAGTGTTCCAAATGTTCCTATGCAAGGCGGACAACAATTTTCTTTACTTTTCTATAGGATAGATCACGAGGATAAACACTAACAATAAGACGTAAAAAGAAACATTGAACTTACGTTAAAAAGGAAGGAGACAAATGATAGAAGTCGGAGATTGTGGATTTGTAACCGACAAAAAAACATGTCTAACACTTCGTACTACCAATTAATTTCGAAATGAAGCATTTGGGTAGAAGAAAAACGAAATGGGTTTCAAATATTTAAAAGTGTCATTTTTTAATATTCATAATCCCTAGTCACGTAGATATTAATCGAATTATGCGATCAAGTATTAAGTAGAAGGATTAACAGAACTACTTGATCGTCTTGTATCGAGATACGAGATCATCTTGCATCATTTATAACTAAATTTGCTATGCGATCGTCTTGCATCGGGATACGTGATATTAATTTTATTTTTTTATTAATTGTTTTATAATACTTTGCGTATATAGAATAAATCAAGTTGAACAATCAACTTGAACATTCCAATTATATTCAACAACGATATATTTTGCTCTTCTTTGTACTTGTTTTAGGAAGTTATATTTTTTAATTGTCTTACAATATTATTAGTTTTTTCATTTTAATTAATTAATGACTCTTCACCTACCTCATCGATGAAACCAAATAGGTGTTAATGACGTTTTGAAGACAACCGACTGTAGCATTAAGTTCATTTTCCTACCCACTCATTCCTACAAACTTGCTTACATATTATTAACATCGGTTTTGAAACTTTTACCAAATAAGATAAGATCGTAAATGACATGAAATTTAGGGGAAATTTTTCATATGTCATTATCGATGATTCGAGTGATAATGAATCACCCTGTTGGGATTATGCCCTAAAGTCTCGTAACTTGTATAATATTATTTATAAAATATATTTTTATTTGCAATATTTATGATCTATTTTATGAAAATCCTAAGTTACTAATGTAATCTTGAATAGTATGTAGTTGACATACAAGAGGATCGTGTTCAAGAAGTAACCTAAAGAGTCTATAGTATATGAATACGGTTGGGTGCCTTATCTTAGTGACACAATTGATACGACTCATTTTGTAAAGGTTACAAATGATTTGATCCAAATCGTTCATGTGGAGACATGTGAGTGGGGGTATCATATACAATGAGTTTGTATAAGACTGGATCGCAAAGTATTTTATCTCTCTTCATAATCTGTTAAAAGAGAAGATTAATATTTTACAAGATGATCATATGCGACAATCTTAATCCTAAGTGAATTATGAACTCTTCTCTGTAAGGGCATGTCCTTTGATTTACATGGGTGAGAATGACTTTTGAAGCCGATTCAATAAGTCTACTATATTGGGAACATGACCAAACGGGGAGCTGGAAACATAATCTCACAACATGAAATTTATGCTTTCCCATATAGGATAAGTAGATGAGTAATTCTCTTAAGTTCTGACTTTGGGACTTGAACAATAGGACCCCACCATATGGTTGGTTCATAAATATGTTGTTCATTAGAAGATCAATGATACTTAAGATTTAAGATGTAATTACAGGGGTAAAACAAACATTTGACCCAACTGTAATTATGAACTCCTCATGAAGGGTCGAATTGCATGTAGTGATTATCTATCCATGGACATAACTTGTCCTACAGTGCATAAGAGTACAACTCTGAAATTTTAGTGGAGTGACCTTGAGTTAATGAATGAAAATTAATTAATTAATTTTATATCATTGAAGCTTATAATCTGTAGGTCCATAAGGTCAAGAACATTAATAGATTAATTATATTGAAAGAAAAATAAATTTGAAAATACTCAAATTTAAATTTCATGTATTAGATGCATTAAATAATAAAGGGAAAAATAAATGTATTTGATATATTGATTAAAAGAAAATTTTATATATGTAATTTTAATATATATAGTATATATTAAAATAATTATTTGAATGAGATTCAGATAATT
>JAOANK020247337.1:0-15607 GCA_026257165.2 Telfairia occidentalis
TGAGAAAATCCTTGCAAATAAAATGTTGATGATGTATTTTTTGCTGCTTTTCTTATGTCTTCAACTGTTAAGTCAAAAGTCAGTTTGCCCCATAGATAGTTTTTAAATGCTTCTTCATGATCTAATAGGTCTACATGTTTCCATTCAATCTTATTATGAAGTTGCTTGCCAAATAAGAAACACTCCAATAGGTACCGATTAGCAACTTTGACCATAATTTTATCATTTTCAGAACCAATATTGAACGCTGCTATGATATCCCTTCTATCTATAGATTCTTGGTTCTTGAAAAATGTTTTCCTAATCTCAGCAATCCCTTCATCTTCTTTACTCATCTCAATAGGTTTAGGATATTTTTCACAATTCAAACTTGTTATGAGACAACTCTTTCAATCCAAATTTAGCTATATGACCTTCAATGTTGATATCAAGGTATCAAGCGTACTTTTTTTAGATAATATTTTATTAGATGAACAAGTAATTGAGAATGACATTTTTTAATTCCAAAATCGAGAAAATATCCAAAGGGTCATTCTTTGAACATTTCAAGTTGTTCCTCTATCAAGCCTTTTGCTATATTTTCTATAATCTCTAATTTTGAACAATACAGTACTTTCAATCCACTATTCCAAACCATTTTTTCCTGTTAAAGATGTAGAAAGCATATCAATACAATATAACATCAGTAGCATATCAACATTAAAACTACAGATCAAGTATATAAAAAATATCATTATATATTTAAACAGTATAACAAGTATATCAATAGTATATCATCATTTATGAGAAGTCTATCAGTTGTATATTAGAAATTTATCAAGAATCATTTTAGTACTAAACCATGTTACTTAGTAGCATATCAATATTAAAGTAGACATGAATTTTAAGCAATATAACAAACTACAGATCAGACATATCAAAAGTATATCATCATATATTTAAATAGTGGAACAAGTATATTAGTAGTATATCAACATTTTTGAGAAGTGTATCAGTTGTATATCAACAGTTTATTAAGAATTATTTTAGTACTATACCATGTTACTCAGTAGCATATCCACATTAAAGTAGCCATGAATTTCAAGCAATATAATAAACTGCAGATTAGATATATCAAAAGTATATCATCATATATATAAACAGTAAAACAAGTATATAAACTTCTTATATTTACATGTTTTTAAAGTGTAAAGTTACCTCATCTGCATCTGTCCTCTTTTGTTTTGATGTTTCTCCCTTTAGTTCTCTTTTTCTATTTTTTCCTTCGATTTGTTCTATTTCTTTTTCATATAACAAGACAAAAGTAAATAGTTTGTTATTTGGAAGTTTTGCATGCACTAACAATAGTGTAGATTTTCTCAGATATTCACATATATTAACATGTATAAGTGGTAAGCATTAAGCCAAAGGAATAAAATTTTGTTAAAAACTCATCGTTGAGAGAGAAAGAAAAATCTATCATTCACATAGATTTCCTTCAGACGATAAACCAATGCCCAATTTTGGTTGGAAAGAAACCACACAAAATATACCAATAGCAAAAGAGAATGAAAGAAAACACAACTATAAACCACGAAAAATAGACCAAAAACAACAACATAAAAGAAACAAAAAGAAGCAAATGAAGAAATTTGCAGAATAAAGACTAACCTTAGTAGATAAGAGCAGAAGAGAGAGTGGGGAGATTTGCGAGTAGATACACTAAGAAACTACAAATGAAGAAAAAGCCAATAATAATTGGTATATCGAGTTCTAGGGTTTTCTTTTTGATTTATATGTCCAACTGCAAACGGACGCACGCTAGAGTCTGTTAACTTCGGACACCAATAAAATTTCGATAAGGTTTCGTTGCTGCATTTCTCGCCTCTTTGAAATATATTTTAGACATTTTCTTAATTTTCGTTTTGGGTTGGGCTTCATTTTTTCTATATTTGCAATTTTGATAAGCCAATGCCAAATTTGCTACATTTTCTAATCTTTTACCTACTGTTGCAAGCGTCCCTTTTTAAAAAGTATTTTTATTAGGTTAAAATTACTACTAATTATTATAAATAAAAAAATATTTTTAGTTCTTCATAATCACTTAAAAGGATATATGATCAAACACACACTAAGTATGTTGTTTCACAAAATTTCCTTTTTCGAGATTCGTCTGTCGATGTGAGCTGGAGGGGGGTGAATTGCCTATGTGAAGGATCTCGTCCCAGTGTGGGGCTGTGCTTGTGCAATCCGATGCTCAAGTTAGTAAGGAGTTCAGTTCGGTATTGGGCAATTTTTGTAGGAAATGTGTGCTTACCCTTCAAACAATACTTAAGGGTCTATTTATACCTCTAATGGCGTGTGGAAGAAGCCTGAAAAGCCCTAGCCTCGATTTAGACGGGAGTAAGCATAGTAGGGATGCGGCCACTTTTTTCTAGTCTTTAGCCACGTTTTGTGTATTCGATGGGATCTTTGGGAGTGGCCGAGCTCGTGCTTGGGCAGACCTGGGTGGTTGGGCTATGCTGAGCAATGTCAAGCAATGTTGGGACATGATCGAACCTCTGATATTTTAACCTCTAAGGTTCATGCTTTCTCATGCCCTCCACCGAGCCATGTGTAGCCTATCTGCTAGGGTGTTTTTATCCTCTAACATTGGCCCTCACTTTGCGATGCTCCAACGTTTGCCAAGGTCCCAAAATAGCTGACGTCCGGCCTCGTAAAGGGGGTTCAGGTGGTGGGGGAGTTATGAAGACAAAGCAACGCATGCTCGGGTTTTGACTCTTCGATGGCGTAGCGCTTTGCATTTAACTGCCTGCAGATCATTGATACGACCTTTGATGTTGCGGTTCGTCCGACCCTTGGCGGCTATATAAAGCGTCTGGTGCTCCTCTTGAAAATGCATCTCTACCTCCCAAGCTAAGGTCTATTGCTGCTGCCTATTACCTGACACCCTTTTCTAGGTTAGTTCACCATTTCTTTGTTTTTCATTGCGCATCCTCTCTCACACTTAGGTAGATTTTAGGACGGCAGATGATAGGAGTAATTAGACTATTGCCTCAGATAGTGGGGCCTCCACTTCTGGTTGGGATGAAGGTTTTTCCCACACCTTCTCCTGTGAGCTCGGTGTTCGGCCTTCGCTCTTGTCGGTAGGTCTTTTGCCAAGCTTAGGAATAGGTACATTACTCTAGACAATGTCCTCCTTCAACATTCCAGTGGAAGGCGAAACCCTAGAGTCTCCCCCCATCAAGTAGGTGCGTTCTATCCCTAGATGTTCGAGCATGGAGTTAGGTTGCTCCTACACCCGTTCTCATAACAATTCCTTGCTCAGGCGAATGTGGCTCCAACCTAGCTACCCCAAACGGATGAGGGACTCTACTCGATTCGTGTTGTGGTAGCAGTACGATGGTAGGTTGTTAGACGTTGACAGGTCATTAGGGTGCTCTGTTTGAAGAAGCACCCTAGCATCGAGGGTCACTACTACGCAGTTGGGAGGTCGTTCATACGGTTAAGGTATCTGGCCCTTCCTCGATTAAGAACTGGAAGGCACAGTGGTTCTATGTGTCCAGCGTCTGGCTCGGTGCAAATGGTGGTTCGGTCTGCAAGGTTCTGGTCGAATTCAAGGTGTCCGGTAAGCGTTCTTCTTGTGCTTGGCTAGGGTCCTCTTCTCGAATAACTTTTTAACTTATCTATCTTTGGTGCAGATCTTCTAAAGTCCCTTGGGGTGATTTTCAACTACTTTCACACAGTGATGGACATCGTGTCTCAAGTGATCGTGACGACATGTCACAGCGACAAACTTCTACGCAATGATAACTTGCTCAAGTGCGGTCTCTTCCTTCCTGCCGTCGACAGTACTTCTCATTCCCTTCATCTCTACCAGCGTCGCACCTCTTGTTTATGATCCTCACTTGCTTTCTAATTTGTCAATAGAGATGCATAATGCCTTCATACAGTGCCTATGCTTGGCCAACAAGTGCCCTTCAGACCAAAGACGCTGGCACGTCAAACACTTGGGCTAGGGTCGAGGTGCCTCATGTGCCTTAGACGTTTATAGTTGCTGAGCTTGTTGAGGATGTCGCACCCTTAGCCATCCTCCCACCAGAAGTGGTCCCTGCTTCTTCTGCGATGAGGGCTGAACGCGCTCCAGCTTTGATGCGGCGAGATGTTCATCGCGTTGCTGCACTTGCTATTGGGGATATGGCTACGTTGCGTGATCCCTCGAGATCGCGCTGTAGTCTGACTCGGAAGAACCTCCGCACCGAGATGCGCTAGATGCAGCCTTTGAGTTCGACATTCCTCTACTCTGGAGGCTCGAGGAGTCTGCGACGCAAGCTAGTGATGTTATGACGTATATCCTCAATTGCACCCTGGCCGAGGATAAACTAGACTGAAGCAAGAAAGAGTCAATAAGTTAAAATTCTTTGGCATCATTATTTAGGTAATTTTTCAAATACGGTGTTGAGAAAAATACTCAAATCTTGTAATGAAATGTTTTCCGTTAATGAGAATATGTCCTTTTGTGATGCTTTCCAAATTTGAAAGTCTCATTCTCTTTCCTTCAAATCTTCAACTTTGTTGGCAAGTGTACCGTTGAAGCTTATTCATTGTGATCTTTTGGGACCTTCGTCAGTCTCATCATCCTCAGGTCTTAATTACTATGTTAGCTTCGTTGACAGCTTCACTAGGCTAACACACATTTTCTCTCGCAAATGAGTCCTTGAACACCTTTATTGAATATCAAACCTAGTTGAAAGTAGATTTGAGAAAAAAAAATAATTCTCCAAATTGATTGGGGAGGAGATTCTAGATCTTTTGTTCCATATGTAATCCAAAGGGGTTGAATTTTGACATCCTTATCCTCACACTAGTGAATAAAATGGAGTAGTTGAAAAGAAACACCTCCACATCATTGAAATGGGTTGTCTCTATTGGCTCAAACCCCAATGCCATTTAGTTTTTGGTGGGATATGTTGTATGCAAACTCACTCATGTCATGGAAGCTACACACACTATATGTGTGATAGCACTCCAAAAAGTGCTATTTTAAAGCTTAAATTTTAGTAATTTTGTAGGCTTTCAAGTGTACTTTGATGCTTCTGTTTCGTCTATTTTTTAGGAACCAAGCACTTGGAGGCAAAAATACGGATTCGATGTTGTTCGAGTTGAAAAATGGGCCTAAGAAGAGTAAATTTGGCTAAGAAACGAAGAAAATATGTCAAATAAAAGTGCATAATTTTTTGGAGCAGAGTAGCGTCTCAACGCTGGAATAGAACTCAATGCTGGAATAGTAGTGTCTTAACTCTAGAATCGTAGCGTCTCACTGCTACTTCAAAAATTCTTCCCAGATTTACAAAATTTTGGTAATATTAAAGCATAATGTCTCGACGCTACTGACAAATTCTATCTACGCTTCTTTTTACACAAGAGTTGAGGGAGGCCATTTTTTGTGCGATTTTTGATAGAATTACATAGAGAATGCCGAGAGTTACTGTTTTGGAGTGTTTGGAGATTTTTGGAGTGCTCAGGATGGAGTTTTCACACCTCGAGAAGTGTGCCTATGGCCGAAACGACATAGTTTCTTCAGTGAGTTTGCTCTTTTCTCTTAGACTCTCTATGTACTCTATTTTTATGGATTTTTCTTATGAAAAACCGTAGCTAAATCCATTAATTTTGGGGTGTTGGTTGTAATGAACTCTTAAATTTATTGGGTTTTCTTGTAGAATGCATTTTAAAGCCATTTTCTTCCATTTTCCAGCATGTAAATCATTGCATTTAACTGGCCATTAAATGTTGCGTATGTTATTTTTATTATCTTGCTCCAGAGAGAGGGTAGTAAATTTAGACCAATAAATTTAGACGTTTGTTTTTCTATGCATGAAAGTGATAGGAGAATTTGCAAGGTCCATGATAGGTTATGTCACTTTTAAATTCTTATTACGAGACATCGAATTGGGAGTTAATTATAAGAGTTGGTGGTCCTCGAGAGGAGAAAAACCGAGTCAATCAACCTTAGACTTAGAAATTGTGTAATTAATTGCATCACATAAATTAATTAATTATTTTATTATTTTATTTGCCATACCAAAACCCTAGAACCTCCTTTCCATTGATTTTCTCACCGTTAGCGTGTCTCAATTTATTGTTTATTTCTTTTTATAGGTTAGACACATTACATGATAATTGGTTCCCTAAATAAAATTGAAAGAATAAAGTAATAACTAAGAAAATTAGAAATCTAATTCCCAGATGACGATGCTCTGTCTTAGGGTTGTTTTATATTACAATTTGACCTGTACACTTGTGGTAACATTGTGGTGCGGTCAAGTTTTTTGGCGTCGTTACCAGGGAATCAATATATTTAATTTTCTTATTATTAAGGAGGTTGAGTAAATCTTACTTTAGGGTGTATTTTTATTTTTATTTGTTTCTTTTTCTCTTTTTATGTTATTTTTGGTATATGGGACCTGCACGACACTGAGCTTGTTCCAATTGACCCAGGGATTGAACTAACTTGTAGGAGAAACCTTAAGGCTGGGAAAGCAGCATCTGAACCAATAGCTGAGTAAGAAGGTGAACTAAATGCGATTCGTGATTATTTTCAGCATAAGGTTCCTAATGCTTAGCCAGGGATCATGCACGCACTGATTAATGGTGCAAATTTCAAACTTAAGTCGGGCTTTATATAAATGGCAAGGGACTGCGGGTTCAGAGGCTCAATTGTGGAGGACCCACATAAACATATTAGATCGTTTCTAAAAATTGTGATACAATAAAGTTAAATGGGGCACCCAATGACTCTATTCGCTTACGACTTTTTCCATTTTCTTTGGAGGATTGAGCAAATGATTGGTTGGAGTCCTTACCTGCTGAAAGTATGATGACCTAGGACGAGCTCGCCCAAGCGTTGCTCAACAAGTTCTTTTCCTCTACTAAGACCCAGAAGTTTAGAAACAAAATTAGTAATTTCAGACAAGCTGATGACAAGCAGCTCTATAAGGCGTGGGAATGATTTAAAGAACTGTTGCGAAAATGTCCATAGCACGACTATCCAGATTGGCTTCAAGTACAATATTTCTACAATGGGTTAGCTAGTACTACTAAGTCAATTGTGGATGCAGCTGCAGGAGGGTCAATCTTTTCGAAGACACCTGAGGTGGCCTAGGCTTTATTGGAGGATATGGTGACTACAAGTTACAATTGGCCATCAGAGAGGTCCACTCTAAGAGCTGCAGGAATTTATGGATTAGAAGAAGTGAGTTCTTTAAAAGCCCAAATGGCAACATTTACTAATGCTTTGAACAACCTTGTGATGCCAAGTAAGAGCCAGTTAATTGTATCGATGGTAGCATGCAACTCTTACCCATCATGGGAGAACCAACAACTAGAACAGACAAATTACATCAATTGGTCTTATGGGAACCAATATGAAGGCCAGCAGAACCCACCGTCGAACCATTATCATACAGGTTTGCGTAATCACGAGAATTTCTCTTATACTAACACTAAGAATGAAGGTCCCTTCGAGTTTTACCTCCTCACCTCAGTAGTAGGCTGAGAAATCTTCAATGGAGGACTTGATGAGGAGCTTTATCATAGAATCGAGGAATAGAACAACGATCTTGGAGAATGGAATGGATAGCAGAGAGAAGGCCATGAAAAATTTGGAGGTCCAAGTTAGACAAATTGCCACCACACTGAGCACTTTGCCAAAAAGGTTAGTTTTCTAGTATCACTGAGTAAATTCTAGGGAGCATTGTAATGCTATTATACTGAGAAGTAGCATGACCTTAACTGAAAATGAAAACATGAGCCTAAGAAAAAGGTGCCTAAGGCGGAAACTGAAGAAAAGAATGAGGAGAAGAAAGAGAAAGAGAAGAAGGATAACGATAAAATGACTGAGGAAAAGAAGGGAAGAGTACAAACATCGAATTCAGGGATGTATTTTGATTCTCTTCTTATTGATTTGAGTAAAGTTTCTTATCCTTAGCGATTTATGAAAAAGGACATAGATGCTCAATTTACCAAATTCTTAGACATTTTTAAACGATTACATATTAACATTCGTTTTGCAGATGCCCTAGAGCAAATGTCGAACTATGTCAAGTCCATGAGGGAAGTGTTGTCTAAGAAAAAGAAATTTGGGCCGTAGGAGAGGGTTGATTTGACAGAGCAATGTAGTGTCATACTGCAAAAGAAGCTACCTGAAAACTGAAAGATCTAGGGAGTTTTACTATTCCCTGTACTATTGATACCTTAGAGATTAATCATGTTTTATGTGATCTAGGTGCATCTATTAATCTCATGCCTTTGTCTATTTTCAGGAACTGAACTTGTGGCACGTACAACCGACTACCATTCGACTTCAGCTAGCTAATCGATCGGAACCTTTTCGGAAGGTACAATAGAGGATGTGGTAGTCAAAGTTGACAAGTTCGTTTTTCCTACAAATTTCATAGTTTTAGACATGGAAGAGGACTCAAAGATGCCCATCATTTTGGGAAGACCATTCTTGGCCACTCGAAGGGCCTTTATAGACGTCCAGCAAGATAACCTCACCTTAAGGGTGAATGACGATGAGGTAAGCTTCGACATCTATCAAGCTTCTTAGAGCTCTCTTGAACGTACATGCTGCAAATTGGATGTTGACAATGGTTATGTTGTAAAAATGAACTCTGAGATCTTTGATATGTCTGATAAGGGGAAATGCATACTGAACCCCAATGTGGTAGTCTAGATACGTTAAATGAAAACATGCATGCATCCCCTGTTGAGAAATCTGTTCATGAGAATGTGCATTATTATTTTTCTATTGTTGATCATATTGCTTCTAAAAATTGCTCTTTGCCTGTTGATAATAAGAAAACCTATTTGAATGCTAAGCCTCCTGATTTAAATTTGAAACCCCTACCTTGGCATTTTAGATATGCTTTTTTCAATTCTTCTACTCATGTTATTATACCTGCCATTGTGAGTAGAGTAGAAGAAAATATTTTCTTAAATGTGCTTCGTAGGGTAAAGAATGAGTGTGAGAAAGAGGTACAATGAATCCAGGATATGGTGATGAAAGAATGAGCATTAGATATCTAGTCTAGCTAGATATGCTAAACTAAGCGTTTCTTGTGAGGCAACTCAAGCATCTTTCCCTTTTTGTTTGTTGAGTCTATTATTTTCGTTTACTTAGTAGCTTGCTTATTTCTAATGGATTTCACACATATCTCTCTCTTTTTTAGGAGCCATAGCACAGTCGTACTCAGTCCACATACTTGTCGTGTAGTGGATCGTCCCATACTCTAGGCCAATATCGATTACTTTCTTTGTTTTGTCTTTCTTTTCATACATTTATGGCAATGCATGTTTTTAAGTTTGGGGTGGGGTGTCATGAGCATTGTGTGCTGATAGGTTAGACTTATAAATTGTGTGTTGAGCTTCTGAGATTTGTGGCTGTTGGATGCGTTCAATGATGTTTAGAATTATGGATAAATTTTTTTTCGATCTAATGACATGATATGATTGATTGTTTGCTTGACTTTGTGCTAAAAAGTAGAACTGCAAATGGTTGAATATTGAGGACTATGACTTTTTATGATTTTCTGTGATATGTATGTGGGTTGAAATAGGTAAACTAGTACGCATACTTCTGAAGTAAGTTATGTTTGAAATCCCTCTTTAAATTCCTTGTACTTTGAGCACGTAGTCCGTCTGTTTAGAGTCTTGAAGGTTTAAAGTATTATTAACGAGGTTAGACTTAAGATGTTTCAAAAAGGACTGATTATTGGATAGTGAACTTCTAACTTAAAGTAGCCGAGGCTTTAAATGAATTATGCTCAATAAAGTATGTCTAAAGAGGTTACTCTTCCTTTCTTTGGCCCTTAGTCGACCAAAATGCTGAAAAAAAAGTGAAAAGAAAGTGAGAACTGTTCTTGAATAGAGGTGCTGCTCGTATTTGAGGTAGTGCGTCTTGACTAGGTTCCATTTTTAGAATACGTGAAAAAAATAGAAAGAAAAAAGAAAAAAAGAAAAAGAAACATTTTCCTTAAGTAACCTTATATTAGAAACACTTGCTGGAAATGATTTAGTGCCAGAGTAGTGGTAGCTTAGGAAAGATTTCATTAAATGTTTTCGAGCTTGTAAGGACTATAATAGGTTGGGCTTGCACATACACACGCAAGGAAGTATAAGACTTGGCTTTGACTTTCCTACCTATAAAATGTGTATGAACGTTTCTTTTATTATGCTCATTACATGTCATTGTGCATTGAGATAGGAGTTTGAAGCATGCTAGTATGGAAGTTATCTTATATGCTTGCATTTTTATTTTGCTTTGGACTAGCAAAACTTTAAGTTTGAGATAGTTGATAGCACTTCAACAAGTGTTATTTTAAAGCCTACATTCTAGTAGTTTTGTAGGCTTTCAAGTTTACTTTGATACTTTTATTTCGTGTACTTTTTATGAACCAAGCATTGTGAGGTAAAAATACGGATTCGGGGTTGTTCGGGCTGAAAAATGAGCCTAAGAAGAGCAAATTCAGCTAAGGAACGAAGGAAATATGTCAAAATAAAAGTGCAGAATTTTTTGGAGTAGAGTAGCATCTCAATGGAATAGTACTCGATACTGGAATAGTAGTGTCTCAATGCTACTTCAAAATTCTTCCCAGATTTACAAATGTGCGGTGGCCTTTTGGTAATATTAAAACACAACATCTCGATGCTACCGGCAGATTCTATATATGCTTCTTTTCACCGCAAGGGTTCCGAGAGGCCGTTTTTTGTGCGATTTTCAACAGAATTACATAGAGAGGCTGAGAGTTATTGTTTTAGAGCGATTGAGGATTTCAGAGTGCTCGGGATCGAGTTTTTTCACATCGAGAAGTGAGCCTATGGCCGAAACAACATAGTTTCACTAGTACAAATTTGGCCTTTAATGTCGGGCATTGCCAGACATTAAAGCCTTTTGATGTCGGACAAGCGTCCGACATCAATACGAGTGTCATTGTAAGTTATAATGTTGGACACTTTTAATGTCGGACAATGCCCAACATTAAAAGTGACGAATGTCCGACATTAAAAACGTCTATCATTATAACATATAATGTCAGACTCTATTGATGACAGTCAATGTCTGTCATAGTTCTTTTATAATTTAATAAAAAAAACAATATTGTTCGTTTCCTGAAAAGTTATGTATATATATATAAAGTATCTATATCTAATCAAATTATGCAACATGAATGTCTAGTTCTTGGTAGCCAACTGAAAGAAGAGCACAACCAATAGACTTTGAGCTAAAAAGATACTATGGAAGAAATTCATAATACAAAAGCACCTTCATCTTCAAGCAAATATTTGAAAGAAGGAGTGATGAGCCATCATCCAACTCAACCAAAGTAGATAAACTACAAGCCCATATGTGAATAAAAGTTTAGGATATTATAATGGAAATAAACTCCTATTTACACTTTAGAGAACAAATAGGCATTTGTCCATTCAACAAATTTAAAAGAAAGAAAAACAAGTCTCCACTTGAAGTTTATCTAATTTATTGTTAAAGTCTAATAATCTAACTTACAAATTATGTTCCAATTTCAATCAAATAACCAAGCTCCAACCAATACTAAACAAAACAATATAAATGGTGGGATGGATAAACCGGTCCAAATATAACATGCTCTAACATCTAAAAAGGATAAACAACGAGCTTATGCTAACAAAACTCAAGTCCAAATAGAATGACTTTTTCAGGAAGAACATACATATTCATCATAATTATGAACAATAGAAACCTAGAGAAAACTGATAAACCTCACCATAATATGCAAATGGCAGTACACACATAGCAGACGAACTTCCCTTTTGCAGCAAGCAAATCAGCCTACATCAAGCAACAAAATCTACAGCCAAATAAGAAAAACTTAATGTCCAAAATCAGCTCAAATTATGTACAAAATTTGCAGCTAAATGAGGATAAATTCACCTTGAAATTTAGCTCAAATTCTGATGATTCTCCAGTTATACAAGATGTACATCAACATCCAAAATTCACACACAAGGTAAAGTTGGTCATTTTAGTACTTGGCAATATTGTTTGTAAATATCCTAAATAGTGGTCATCTTCCTTCTTTTGTCACATGGTGAGTTGGTCAATTCACACAAGGAAAAGTTCCTTGTTACCATAGGCCTAGAAGGCTTGCAACTTAAGAAGAATAA
Organism: Telfairia occidentalis; assembly: GCA_026257165.2. Lineage (NCBI taxonomy): Eukaryota > Viridiplantae > Streptophyta > Magnoliopsida > Cucurbitales > Cucurbitaceae > Telfairia > Telfairia occidentalis. The sequence continues at coordinate 12,184 of JAOANK020247337.1, forward strand.
TACAAATTAGAAGGCTTGCAAGCAACATTGGGTTCAATTTTCTTTTAAAAACCCCAACAAAGAATGAAAACTAACATGCTAGACAAACAAATCAACTAATCAAACAATAACAAAATCCCCACTTTTGCACAAAAAACCAACCCACCTGAAGAAAAGAAGAAAATAAAATTAACTTAAACAAAACAGTAAATATGGAAAAAAGACAGATGCAAAGCAAGAAACAAAATAGGCTTCAAAAGAACTAAACTATTTGTTCAGCCAATCTTGGGGTGAAAAAAAAAAAGCTCAAAATCTGCTTCATCACAAGGAAAATGAAAAACCCAATAGATCAAAGACATCAAAATAGTGATAAACTAACCAAAATCAAAAAAAGAAATTAAACACATGAGATTCATTGCGTGGGGGAAGGGGCGGCGAAGGAGCGCACTGAGGAGGAGAGAGGCAGTGGCAGAAGGAGGGGAAACAATGCCCAATAATGTTTGTGTGTGGGAGAGAGAGAACGACGACGGAAGGAGGTTAAGGGTAGCGGTGGAAGGAGCTGAAGGAGAAGGGAGGGTTTCTACAACCAACATCGGGTGTGGGAGAGAGAAATGAAAATAGGAAAGAAACTAAAGTTTTTTTAACATAACTTTTCATGTCGAACGAAAGAACTTTTCATGTCGGACTATTTAATGACGGACATTGCCCGACATAAAAAATGAAAATAGTAAACTTTTTTTAACAGAACTTTTCATGTCGGACACAACAAAACTTTTAATGTTGGACTATTTAATGACGGGCATAGGCCAACATAAAAAGTTAAAATTTCAAACCAAAATGGCACGTTTTCCTTCCCAAAATTTCACTTTTAATGACGGGCATTGCCAGACATTAAAAGTAAAAAAAAGGTGCGACTTATAATGTAGGGCATTGACCAACATTAAAAGCTAAACTCTTTTTGTCCGACATTAAAAGTACGTGCATTTTTTCTTTACCAACATTAAAAGCATTATTTGTACTAGTATTTCGTTTAGGAGTTCCCTCTTTTCTCTTAGACTCTTTATGTACTCGATTTTTTTTTATGGATTTTTATGGACTTTTTCTGATGGAAAACAGTAACTAAATCTATTGGTTTTAAGGTATTGGTTGTAATGAACTCTTAAATTTATTGGTTTTTCATGTGGAATGCATTTTAATGTCGTTTTCTTCTATTTTTCAACACTTAAATCACTGCATTTAACTGGCCATTGAATGTTGTGTATGTTGTTTTTATTATCTTGCTCGAGAGAGATGGTAGTAAATTTAGACCAAGAAATTTAGATGTTTATCTTTCTATGCATATTGAAAGTGATAGGAGAATTTGTGAGGTTCGTGATAGGTTATTGTTATGCCACTTTTAAATTCTTATTGCGAGACATCAAAAAGGGAGTTAATTGTGAGAGTTGGTGGACCTCGAGAGGGGAAAACCCGAGTCAATCAACCTTAGACTTAGAAATTGTGTAATTAATTGAATCCCATAAGTTAATTAATTATTTAATTATTTTATTCGTCATACCAAAACCCTAAAACCTCCTTTCCATTGGTTTTCTCATCGTTAACGTGTCTTAATTTATTGTTTATTTCTTTTTATAGCTTAGACTTGTTGCATGATTATTGGTTCCCTAAATAAAATTGAAAGAATAAATTAATAACTAAAGAAATTAGAAATTTGATTCCCAGAGGATGATACTCGGTCTTACGACCATTTTATATTACAATTTAACTCGTACACTTGCAATAACATTGTGGTGTGATCAATGTGCAAATGTACACTAGTCAAATTGCAGCAAGTGTTAAAGATTGTTTCCACAAGGATTAGTAAGTTTTTTTTTTCTTTAAGTGCCTAAGTTAAATCTAGGTGAATAAGTAAGGTAGCCAAGAAATATTTTTAACAAAATTGTAAGAAATACTCACAACTGAGAGCAAAAACTAAAAATGCTAAAAAGCAATTAAAGTAAGAAAATAAACAACACAAAAATTTTCAATAAAAGAGATAGGTTAAGATTAAGGGAACTGTGTACTTCTTTAATACACTAATGTTACAACATAACATCTGCTTTTTCAATTCCACTAACTGAATTCTTAGTGTCTTTCCAAAACACCCAATTAGTAGTTAGAAATTCTCATTTCTCACTACAACTTTTTACCTTCAATTTTAAGTGTATTAGGCAAGAGATTATTCCTAATCTACTCACTCAAGTAAGATCTTAACTTTAGACAATGATGTGATTTTTATAACTTAGCTAACTCTTATACTTTCCAAAATATAGAGCAACAGTTAAAGGGTCAAGAAGCCAATCAGAATCCCAAGATTTAACAGAAGTAGCTTTAGCTTCTTAGGCCATATTGCACCATGTTCGGAGTGAGATTTATTTCGGGTGTACTACACGACATGGTAGTCGTGGATCTCATCTTGATCCTATGCTGTATTTTTTCTAGGATCTCATTGGCTGTATCTTTGGCCTTATTCTTCATTTATTGTGTCTTTTTGCTCAAGAGAGTTTTTTTTTAGTTGATTCTTTGATTCTTTACTTCGTTGTTTTATTGCTTATTGTTTGGGACTCGGCCTATGGGTCCTTCTACGTTGGTTTGTGTAGAAGCTTTAGTTGTTGATTCTTTGGTTATTGGTTTGCCCCCGGTTGTAGGGATTTCTACTTCTATTATGAGCCTTTCCCCAGGCTGTGTGGACCTTTTTTTACTTAATTCTTTACATTTTTTTTTTAAAAAAAAAGCTTTAGCTTGATACTGATAGCACTCACAATGTGATATTTTTGTAAGATGTACAAACATGCTGGCACAGCGTAATAGGATCAATTGAACTCTAATAAGGTTAATTAAGTGGATAAAATCATGCTTTAAAAGGGAGAAAAACAGGGAACAAGCAACCATACCTTTGTAGCTTGAATTCTCCCTTGATCTTCGACGGATTGGATCACGAACACGTCCCAGACCACCACTAGAGTCTTCTTAGCTATTCTCTGGGCTTGGAATGAGATGGTGGGATCATTTGAGGGATGAATTTGGGAGGGAAATAGGTGAAACTTGGTTATTGTTGAACACATGAACACCAAAACTTTGGGAGCAAAATTCAAGTTCATCAACCTCTTCATGTGCTCGAAATAGATCCTCTTTTATAGAGGATTTTATGCACAACTACCTCACTTTCATTGACATTTTATCATGGTGAGGTAGCAAGCAATTTGGAGGTGGCACATGGTGGTGAGAAAAGAGAATGAAAATGGATATTCAACCATTTCCATTTTCTTTTCTTTTTTTTTTCTTGTATTTTTTATTTTCTATTTTAATTTCACAAATTAAAATAAAATCATAAATCATAAATTTAAATTAAAACCATTTTAATTTAAATTAAATTATTTTAATATCAAATATTAAAATAATATTATTT
>JAOANK020247546.1:0-15603 GCA_026257165.2 Telfairia occidentalis
AAAAAAAAAAAGGAGAGACAAATATATATATATATATATATATATATTTTTTTTTTTATTTCGATAAATTATTTTGATTATTTTTGTTTAATGTTATCTTCTAGTTAAAATAGGAGATATTTTTGTTTTATTATTATGTTTTATTTTCGTTTAAAAAAAAATTATTTTGGGATTTATTTTAGAGTTTCCTTATAAAAACCTCTCTAAGCCCTAACTTTTTTTTAGAAGTCTAAAAGCTTCTCCCATAAAAGAAAGAAGAAGGGTCTTGGGTATTTTCCTCTCCAAAAAAAATCTGTAAGTTTGTTTTCCCCTTGTTCTTTTTGTTTAAGTTTTATGTAATTTACGATTGAAGTTTTGAGATATTGCTTAATTTTAGGGCTTCATTCGTATTCAAGAATTTGAAGTCTTCTGCCCTAAATTTTTTTTAGACTTTTTGTTGGTCTAAAGTTTTATCAAAATTTTGCTTTTGGTCTTAATTGAAAGGGTTTTATTAAAGAATTTTTCAGATTTATTTCAGTTTTAATTTTCTTTAAAAGTTGAACTGCCTTGCTATTTTTTGTCTTTTTTTTACACAAAAAAAAAGTTTATCAAACAATTGTTTCACTTAGGTAATTTATTGTTTTGATTTTTTGTACATGAAAATTATATGTTTTTACCCTTTTTTTTAAGGGATTTTGTTATTTTCTAGATCTGATTTTTAGAAAAATTTTGGTATACAAGTTTGTTTCATAACTAAACTAGTTCTTAGTCTCTAACGATAGAATTTTGGTCTTATTTGTGAGTATTGGTTGTGTATAGGCTTCTAGAAAATTGGAACTTTGTTTAAAGGAAGTAAGTTTAGAACCATTGGTTTTTGATTGAGGTAAGTGATTTTCATATCCCTTCCAAAAGTTTATGATTCAAAAGTTGGTATGCTTTAAAAGTTTATGTAAGTAGTTTTTTATATCCCTCCCAAAATCAATATTTTGTTATGTTTTTATTGAATGGTTTGGTATTACTTTTATGTTTATTTTGTACAAATATTTGAAAGTATACATTGTATGTTTCAAATTGTTTTGTTATTTGAAAGTATGATTTTGATTGGAAATTGTCTAGTTTTGAATTTAAAGTAGTCTTTTTTGTAGTTTTTTTTTTCATTATCAAAATTGATTATTGAAAGACTATGTGTTTTAATTTGAATATTTTTTAAAAGATTTGATTGATTTGATTTGATAAGACTATCCGGATATGCCAAATTATTGTTTTGGGGTTGTTTTGTTTATTTGAGTTAGTAGCCTAAATTAAAAATGTTTTGGCTTATTTGTGGGAAGACAGGATTGTGGTTTGACATTCCTTAGAAATGAAGATTCATGTGTGTGTTATTCACTCAAGTGGCCCCATACTTAAGCAATTGCATTGATTGTTCTTGTTGTTTATTTAATCAAAAATTTCTGATAGAATGTTTGATTGATTGATTGATGTTACCGACGGGTAACCACATATGTTTTTAAAGCTACCCAAACAATGCATCTTCCCTCTTTGATATTTTTGAAAGTATTGTTTGAATGAAAGTTTCGACTGACTGAGAAAGTTTATTTGATTGAAAGCTTTCATATTTGAAAGTTCATGATTTTTTTATTGTTTAGCTTTTAAATAAAAGTTTGATTTACTGAAAGTTTTGGTAGTAGTTTTATCTATTTGAAAGAATTTTGTTATGTATCACATGAAATTTTTGTTTTTAATTGTTTTCAAGAAAATGAATTTGCAACTTGACATAAAAATTGCTTATTGAGTATCTTCGTACTCATCTTTATTTTTTCAAAGTATTTTCAAATGGAGGAGGTTCGAGTGACAATTTTAATAGTGATTAAAGAGTAGCATTCTAGCATGAGAAATTGGACATCTTAGGCTTTTGGGATTTCTTAGTTGAGAGGATCATTATTAGTTTCATGTTGTTTATTTGATTTCTGTTTTTTTTTTCTCCACTAGGATATTAGTTTTGACTTTAAGTTTTGTCTTTGTTGGAGTTAATTATTTGGATTCATTAAAGGTTTTGTTACGCTTCCGCATTTACTGATAGAAGGACCATATTAAAAAAATACGGGTTGTTACATTCGAGGTACATATCGTTTCAGTTGGAGGGTTATATCTTGGAAGAGATAGACTAAAAAGAGATTGTTGTAACAATGGTCAATAAATAAATACTCACTGCAAATGCCTTGAATCTTCTTAAAGAGAGTGAATTACTCACATTTCAACCTAATTGTTTACGTATTTGTTACTCAATATTTACACCAATTTCTTCTGTTATCTGTAATTTCTCCGTTCCTCACAATATCTTTAGGAATATTCATATTATAACTAGTAATGCAATAAAGTCATTCCCAAAATATAGTAGAAAAAGAATATAAACAAAAACAAAAACAAAAATTCATATTTTTTTATCGTACATAATTAAATTATAGAATTGCTAACAAGAATTTTATTTGTTTTACGAACTTGATCTTGATAAATTTGCAAATTTTGAAATTCATTTCGGACACTTGAATCTTCTCAAATTATTTCTTTTTAAGAATCAAAAAGATTTGTGCCAAAATAAAGGATATGATATGAATATAATAAAGGATATTTCAACATCTATTATAATATAAACTATTTAATTAAGCGTAACTGATTTTAGAATAAGAAACCAAACATTTAAATCAAGATGAATTGAAACATTAGGTGCATTTGGACACCCCATTCTCATCAATGGCCAAACTGCCAGAAGGCCCCATGCATTTGAATCCGGGAAAGGATGTTGTAATGATGTTCTCTTCTTCAGTTTTTGGCAAGGCATTGTAGGGGCCCAGAAGATAATTTCACCTTGCTCCCCACATAGCCCAAGATCCTTTAGCCTCCTCTCTTGGTAATATTCCAATTGATCTAATTCCAGTTCCATCCCCCCCTCCAACCCCTTTTTTTTTTTTTTTTTTGATAAGAAACAATTTCATTTATAATATGAAATGTTACAAAGGGTGAGTCCCGATGGATTACAAAAAACTTATCCAGTTTTGAATAAGAGAAGATAGACTATACGAACTGAATGATGTATTTCTTTTACACCACTGTAGAGCCAAAAAAAGAGTACAATCAGTAAGTTCCGTAGAGGATATTTCTTTGTCTTTAAAAATTTGATTATTCTGCTTGTTCCAAATGATCCATATGTAAGAGCAGCTGATGTTGTGCCACAAAATACTTTTGGCTTTTGTTAAGGGGTGGTGAACGAGGATGAGGCTAAGGCAGTTCAAGACCGATTCATTGAAAACGACAACCCACCCATAAGCAGCTGCAAAGTGAGACCAAATTTCGTTGCCAATGGACATCTAAAAAATAAGTGGGTTGCAGATTCACTGGCATGTTTGCAAAGGGGACACCAGCTAGGGGACAGTGCAATCGAGGGGCATCTTTCTGCACTTTGTCATTTGTATTGATACAATGATGACTAACCTCCCAAATGAGAAATTAACCTTTTTGGCATAGAGGTCTTTCCAAATATTGAGATATAACTGATCATGAGGGGAGGGTTGATGGTTGCTCAGAGAGGAAATCAAAGATTTTGTAGTGTAACGACCTGAATTGTTCAAGTTCCAAACCCATTTGTCTGGGCTGTTGGATGGTCTGAAGTCAGAAATCAAACTAGTAAGGGCAGCCCAACCTTGAATTTCGTCATCCTTGAGGTTTCTTCTAAAATTAGACCTTCAAGATAGGTTGCGATGGTCCCAAAGTTCAACAATGGTGGCTTCCTTAGAGCATGAAAGACTGTAAAGAGTGGAAAATAATTCTAATAAAAAGGATTGTGATATCCATGGGGAGAGCCAAAACTTTGTGCTCGAGTCATTCCCAACTTTATGTGTGATATTGTTAAGGATAAGCTCACTAAGCTTGGAGATACCACAGGCTTTTTGTAGAGGCCTTGTTACAATTGGCAACCATATTATCAATACTTTGGGCCCTAAATTTTGCGCGAATGACATTACACCAGAGGGTGTTTGGCTGCTGCTGGAATCTCCAAAGTCGCTTGGCACTTAGCGCTTGGTTTTGGATTCGAATGTCAGTAATTCCAAGCCCTCCTTCCAGTATAGATTTTTTCACTTCATCCCATCGAAGTTGATTCAATTTCGCTTTCTCTAAGCTGCCGGACCATAGAAATCTGCAAAACAGTCCTTCAATCTTGATTGCCACCTTCTTTGGGATGTAGAAAAGAGACAGGTAGTAGATGGGGAGGTTGGATAGTGTAGCGTTCAATGGAGTGAGTCTTCCTCCCTTAGGTAAGAATGAGTCGTTCTAGCTGTGAAGTCTTCTGTCAATCTTCTTAATAATGGGCTACCAAAAGCCTTCTTTCCTCGAGTTGCCAAGTAAAAGGAGACCCAAATAGGTGGTAGGCCAAGAAACATATTTGTATCCATACCGAGTGGCTAAAGACTCCACCATAAAGGGATCGCAGTTGATGCCCACAAATTCTGACTTGAGCCGGTTGATATTAAGGCCCGATAGTCTTCCAAAGATGCTGACAATGTTGAAAATGTTACATAAATTTTCTTCTTCATAAGATGAGAAAAGGATGGTGTCGTCGGCAAACAAGAGGTGGTTGATGTGGATGCTATTACTTACGACAAAACCTTTAATCATACTTTGTCATGAGCATGTGTGAGCATACGACTTAAGCAATCGATCACAAGAAAAAAAAGAAAAGGAGACAAAGAATCACCTTGACGGAGGCCTCTAGAAGCAATGATTTTGCTTCTAGGTCTGCCATTAATGATGATAAAGTAATTTTTCGAAGAAATACAACCATAGATTCATCTCCTCCATAGTGTGCCGAACTTTTTGGCCTCCAAAATGGCATCCATGAAGTTCCAATCAACCTCGTCGAAGGCTTTTTCAATATCAAGCTTAATAACAACCCCAACATGTTTCCTTCTTTGATACTCTTCAAGAAGCTCATTGGTGCTACGAGATGCATCTAAAATTTGGCCACCATGAACAAAGGCTGATTGGTAGAGAGATATAGCGTATGAGAGGACTATCTTTAATCTCTCAGATAGAACCCGAGCAATGATTTTGTACAAGCTCACAGTAAGACTGATGGGCCAAAAATTGTTCACTTATTTGGCATATGTTCTTTTGGGGATGAGACAGATATAAGTTTCATTGAGGCTTGCGTTAATAATGGCATTCTAAAAAAAATCGAGGAACACACTTTGTATGTCGTGCTTAAGAATGTTCCAAGAGTTTTTGAAGAATTCAGCTGTGAATCCGTATGGACCTGGAGATTTGGTCGAGCCAAGATTATCGATGGCCCTTTTGATTTCCTCTTTTGTGAAAGGAGCTTCCAACATTGGCTGTTGATCAGAAGATATAGGTGCTCAATCAATACCAGTGGGGAGGCTTCTCAGGTTGTTCTTTTTGGTGAATACATCATTGTAAAAAATCCACAAATTCTGAAATAATGTTACCATATCTTGTGAGGCTAATCCCCTTTTTGGATTTTAATTCAATAATGACATTTTTTCGCCTCTTGGCAGCCATGTATCGATGGAAATATCCAGAGTTTTCATCACCCTCTAAGTTCCATTTAGACTTAGCGGTGATGGAAAGTAACTCCTTGAGATCGATTCTGTTGGAGCAAATTGTAGGAGAGATAGGGCCTCTTTCCTTAGCCAAATCAATGGATGTGATGTCCTTTAAAATCTTGGATTTCTTCTATTGGATACTACCAAAAGTATGCAGTTCCATTCTTTAATGGCAAGTTTAAGCTCTTTCATCTTCTGAATAAACCCATGGCCAGGCCAACCAGTGATAGAGTGTTGATTCCACCAATTCTAAAGGAAAGGGAGGAAACTAGGGTGGTGCAGCCACATATTCTTGAACTTGAAACGAGTTGGTCCCCACTTTGGATTGCCAAGAGTTAGGAGAAAGGGATAGTGATCTGAAGTTGGCTCCAGCCTTTGCAGGGACGCAACATAGAATTTATCAATATAATTTTCAGAAATAAAGAATCGATCAATTCACGTGTGTGTTGGAGAGCTGCGAAAATCAGATCATGTGCATAGACCATTTGCAATGGGGATATCAGAGAGGCAACACTGTTGGAAGAAGGAGTTGAAACGTCTCATGTTTGGTGAAGGGCTTTTGTGATTGGAGTTCTCAAAAGTCCATCTAGTGATGTTGAAGTCAGCACCCAGTATCCAAGAATCATAGTAGAGCCAAGCTAGATCCCAAAGCTCCTGCAAGAAGAGAGGTCTTTGGCCATCTATGGATGGCTTGTAAATCCAAAAAATCCAAAAATGAAATCCATCAGTGAGAGAACTCAAAATAGAGAGTGAAAAGGAACCTTCCTTGTTTCTGAAAATCTTGTTTATTTTAAGCAATATCCTCTTCTCCCCTTCTTGTATTCCAACAACAATCCACACTCTTGAATCAAGATTTTCATCTTCTTTTAGCTTTTCATCCTGCAATTCATGGTGGATGTCAAATGAGGTTAATCAAAATAAGCAATCGAGTCCTCGGTCTCATCAACTAAGCCATAATATACTAGTAAAAAAAATTGCTTAAATTTTAAATTTAGTACTTAAACTTTGAGCATGGTGTCTATTTAATCCCTAAATCTAAAAATGTCTATAAACTTTGAATTGTGATTTTATCCCGTCCTTGTTAATGTTATTCACTAAATGATGACATGACAAGCCTCATTTGACAATATTGGTTGATTTGGCCAATCAAATGACAATATTGGCTGATTTGGCCAATCGTAGCTCATTGTTTAATGGTTCATGCAAGGTCCCACATACATGCGACATGAATTCTTAATATTATACAACATGCATGTCGTACCACATTGTTCAACATTAATATATCATATTTTAGGAAACAATTCCCAAACATGCTAACACATGTAATTGAATATCACAAACAACACACGAGGTCATCCATGCAAATAAGCGACAACACTTCTCATGGCGTACTAATACATACATGGCATATTATACTATTCATTGAGGTATCCTACACATACACATACATACATCATCCAACCTAAGCCCTTAATGGGTCCGTAAGTGGAGTTACTTACCTCAAGGGAGTTCTAAACTTCCCTAACGAAATGGTCAAAGTATGCTTGGTCAACCTAAAATCAAACATGAAATACATTTTAGAAAATCATCTTAAAACTAGTTTTTAATGGGTTTCGAGGCTAGATCCAGGGACAATACACCATGGAAAGCATACTATTTAGAACACCGAGACCACGGGTCACCGCACGTGCTACTGCCACCAATCATGAACCAATCATGCGCCGGATCTAAAACTACAGGACACCACGATTCAAACGCCGTCAACCATGCACCGATCTAACCCTTCACGCTCCCTCATGCATGGGTCAAAGGTGGGGTGTGTAGTCCATCGCCGTTGTGGGAAGTGACTTCTTCTGATGCGTGTGAGCTCAACTTTGCTCTGTTCGACGTCTCATTTCCACCAACTTGTAGATCCAATCCTTGGGGTTCTTTTCCACCCTTCGTTGCTCTCAAAACCCCACTTTTTTACTAGAGAAGGGAAGAAAAACGTGGCTAAATGTCGTACCAAACAAAACGGAAAAAACCATCAACTTATGCTCTTACCTTCTACATCTGAAGTTCCTCACTGCCTATAGTCAACCACTACCGAAAGTGAGATAAAAACTTTTTATTCGTGAGGAAAAAGAGAAAAAATGACCCCAAAATACAAAAAAAAAAAAAAAAAAAAAACACCTACCCGAGCTTTTACCGGCGATCCTGAGCACCAAACAAAATCTGGAGCTACTGGAGGGAAGTGTGGCCAAGAAAGAGAGATCTCTTGAGAGGGGGAGAACGTGAGTGAGAGAGAGAGGCTTGAGAGATTTTTTTTTCTTTTCTTTTCTTTTCTTTTTTGGCAAAATTAAAAGGGTGGTGGCTAGGGTTTCTTAAGGGGGCTTAAATACCATACACCCAAAACCCTAACCTAACCCAAAGTTATCCTATTTACAGCTTTGTCATTAAACTAAATAAATTTCCCTCGTTTTTATAAACCAAATTAACTTTCCAAAATCTCTCTCCAATAAAACCTAAATAATTTTCTAATTAAATAGGCACTAAAAAAAAACTACCCACTTGTTTATCTCTATTTTAATTTCAGAAATTAACTTAATTAATTACCATAAATAAAATTATGAGATCTAACATCTCACCCACCTAAAGAACTTTCGTCCTCGAAAGTTGTTACTCTTAGAACAGTTTTGGGTACTTTATTTTTATCTTCTCTTCTTGTTCTCAAGTAGCCTCTTCTATCTGGTGGTTTCTCCAAAGAACTTTCACCAAAGCTATCTCTTGATTATAAAGAGTTTTTATTTCCCTACCCACAATTTGAACAGGTTTCTCCTCATAAGTCAAACTCTCACTTATATGAAAAGACTCATAGTCAATCACATGAGATGGACCCACTAGATACTTCTTCAACATAGAGACGTGAAATACATTGTGAATTGATGAAAGGGAAGCCAATAGAGCCAATCGCTAAGCCATAGGGTTGATATGCTCCAATATCTCAAATGGTCCAATGAAACATGGACTAAGCTCTTTTCGAATCTGAGAACTCCTTTAGTAGGGGCTACTCACAAGAAAACATGATCCCTTACTGTAAATTCCAAGTCTCTACGTCTCGTATCAACATAACTCTTTTGCCCACTTTTTGCATTCTCACTCTAATCTTCGTTATAGCCTCGTTTGTGAGCTATACCAACTTTGGTCCCATTAACTTCCGTTCACCCACTTCACCCCAACAAACTAGCGACCTGCACTTTCTACCATACAGAGCTTCAAACGGCAACATACCAATAGTTACTTGAAAATTGTTATTTTATGTGAACTCTATCAAATGTAAATGTGCATCCCAACTTCTAGTGAAATCTAATACTCATGCTCGCAACATATCTTCCAACGTCTGGTTCAAACGCTCTATCTAACCATCCGTCTGTGGGTGAAAACCTATACTGAGATCCAACTAAGTGCCTAAGACTTTCTATAAACTCTGCCAAAAGGTGGATGTAAAACGAGGATCTCTATCTGATACAATAGAAACATGCACCACATGGAATCTGACAATCTCTTCCAAATACAACTGTGCCCACCTATCCACAAAGTAAATAGACTTTCTAGGAAGAAAGTGAGCTGATTTGGTCAACTTGTCAACAATGACCCAAATCACTATATGACCCTTTGCTGTTCTGGGTAATTCAACAATGAAGTCCATGAAAATGTGCTCTCATTTCCACTATGGCACATTCAAAGGTTGCAATAGTTCTGCTAGTTTCTACCTTGGTGCCTTCACTTGTTGGCCTACCAAATACTTACTGACAAAATCTGCCACATCTCTCTTCATATTATTCCACCAGTAGTGCTGCTTCATTTCCTGATACATCTTCGTACTACTAGGATGTATCAAAAATGGAGAATTATGAGCTTCAACCAATAACCCGCTCCTAAGGTTACCTTCCTTTGGTACACATAAACGTCCTTGGAACTGTAGCCCAAAGTCTGAAGACACTAAAAACTCATCTGCCTGACCTGATTCAAAGTGGCTAAACTTTTCAATGAGGTCGAAATCCTCTTGTTGAGCATTAATAATCTCGACCTTAAGCTCGACGTCACAGTCATCTAAGCCAATAGTGAGGTAACCTCACCTACAAACACTGATATCTCGACGTGCTCCAAATCCCTACATATTTGGGTTTGTGCTGTAATTAGAGATGACGTGTGAGTTGCCTTCCTGCTCAAAGCATTAGCTACTACGTTTGCTTTGCTGGATGGTACCGAATCTCGCAATCATAATCTTTCACCAACTCTAACCATCTACATTGCCTCATGTTAAGCTTCTTTTGAGTGAAGAAGTACTTCAAACTTTTATGGTCGATAAAGATCTGAATTCTCTCACCATATAGGTAATGACTCCAAATTTTCAAAGCAAAAACTACTGCAACCAATTCAAGATTGTGTGTCGGATGGTTACATTCATAATCCTTCAACTGTCGAGAGGCATAATCAATCACCTTGCCCTGCTGCATCAAAACATGACCAAGTCCCATTTTGGATGCATCACTGTAAACCACAAAATCCTATGTTCCTTCAGGCACTGTTAACACTGGTGTGGTAATAAAACTCTCATTGAGTTCCTGGAAACTAGCTTTGCAGTCCTCACTCCATACAAATTTATTTTCTTTTTGAGTCAACTGAGTCAAAGAGGTGGCAATACTAGAGAAATCATGCACAAATTGATAGTCATACTCAGCCAACCTTAAGAAACTTTGCACCTATTTGACAGTAGTCGGGCGAGGCCATTTGGTTACTGCTTTTATCTTTGCTGAGCAACCGACACTCCATCCTTTGACACAACGTGTCCTAAGAAAGACACCTGTCATAGCCAAAATTCATACTTGGAGAACTTGACATACAGCTTATGAGTTCACAGGGTAGTCAAGATTTTCCACAGATGCTCATCATGCTCGTCTTCTGTCTTGGAGTACACCAAAATATCACAATAAAAACAATCACAAAAGTATCCAAGAATTCATTGAACACATGATTCATCAATTCCATAAAAGTTTCTAGTGCATTAGTTAGGCCAAAAGACATTACAATGAAATCATAGTGCCCTTACCTAAACCTAAACGCCATCTTAGAAATATCTTCATCTTTGATTCTCAATTGGTGATATCTAGACCTCAAGTCGATCTTAGAAAAGAATGTAGCCCCCTATAATTGATCAAACAAATTAATTCGGGGTAAGGGATATTTGTTTCTCACCGTCACTTTGTTCAACTCTCGATAGTCATTACACAGCCTCATCGAACCATTCTTCTTCTTCACAAACAAAATAGGTGCGCCTCATGGTGATACACTAAGGCATATAAACCCTTCATCCAATAGCTTTTAAATCTAAGTCTTGAGTTTCTTCAACTTTGTTGAGGCCATTCTATAAGGAGCTTTGGAGATAGGTGTCGTCCCTGGTTCCTAGTTCAATGTTGAAGTCTACCTCACGAGCTGGTGGTAAGCCTGGAAGATCATCAGGAAATATATCCACAAACTCCTTCACGATAGGCACTAAGGTCACAAAAACCTCAATACTGCTGATGTCCACTACATTTATCAACCATCCATATGCACCATGATCCACCATCTTTCTCGCCTTCAAAGTTGAGATCATTTTAGGAGCTATTCTAGACTGATACCGTTAGAACTTGAAGTTTGCCTTTCTTGATGAGTTGAATAACACTTCTTTCTTGAAGCAATCAATGATGGCATAGTTTGCAAATAACCAATTCATCCCAATATTACATCAAAATCGGTTATATCAAGGACTATTAGTGTCACATCTAACACACGTCCTGACAGTAAAGCCTTACAAACTTTTACAGACTCTTTAGCTAATAAAACCACTCCTCCTGGGGTGGAAACTAACACAACTTAATCTAATGGTTCTAACTCTAACCTGGCCTTATGTATAAAAGATCTGGAGATAAAAGAAAGAGTAGAACCATAATCAAAATGTACACAAGCGTAGTGATCGAGTATGATTAAGGTACTTGTCACCACAACATTAGGGTTTGTTGCCTGTTGTTGTGTAGTTGCAAACATTTTCCCTTGTGTGTGTCAACTTGGCTCGCGTTTCCAATTGATCCCAAACTAGTAGTATCATTTTTAGGGCAGTTAGCAGCGATGTGCCCTTCCTTGTTGCATCTGAAGCACATTCTCATTTCGGTAATACAACGACCGTTGTGCTTCTTGCCACAACTCCTGTACTGTGGTTTAGCCGGACTACTGTTCGGCTTCTTATTCCTCATTTGACCTTGGCCTGAACTTTGGCTCAATCTAGTAGGGTAATGATGTGGTTGAGAAGTTGACCAAACGTACTCGAACTTCCTCTTCTGTCCTGAAGAAGCACCTAGTACTCACGAAACCTGAGACCCAGTTTTTGGTCAATAGTCGATAAGAGAGAAGACGTTTAGAGGTGTGGTGTAGTAGTTGGACAATGGGCTGCCACAGAGACTTGGATTGCATCCTTTAGGCCCATGATAAATCTGTCTGCCTTCTTAGCTTCCATGTCAACCAGTTTAGAAGCAAAACTCATCAATCTGTGATGAGAATAAAGGGACCCTGAGATCACAAACAATTGTACAAAATGATATACAAGCTCAACTAGCTCAAATCAGCTCAAATGAAGCTCAAGAAGCTCAAATAAGCTCAAAGGAGATGTTTGCTCAAAGTCAAACCAATGATGAGTCAATCATTATGTAATCATGTCCAATTGTAAGCGCTGACGCTAAAAGACTTCAAGAAGTTTGAATGGCGACTTCCAAGCTAAGGTGTTCACACTTGGTGAAGAGCTGCATCCATTCACACTTGGAAAGGCACCTATTCATCCAAAAGGTTGAATGAATCTAAAAATCCAGATTCATTTAAAATCTTAATGCATGATGTATCATCTAAAGCCATGTATTTGCATTTAATAGGTTTGTGTATTGATTTGAAAGGGTGTTGGCTGAATTTGGATACTTTGGCCAACAGTTGTATCTTTTCATCATGTCTTTTCAATTTGTATAAATAAGGATATAATTTTCTCATTTGGAAACAACCTTGAAGAATGAAAATTTCAGATAGAGTTTTAGTCTCTCTGAAGCTTTTAAGCTTTCTTCGTGTTCTTTTGTTTAGAATGCTTGTTTAGAACTTTCAATCTAGCTTGATTAATTAGACTGTGGAGAGTTCGAAATCTTGAAGATAGGAACACATTATTTTTTCTTCTTGATCTTTGATCATTTTTCCAAGCAAATCTGTTAAACTTTCTTATGGTTGCTTTACCATCTCATTATTGGGTTTATTCTTATTATTGTTGTGGGGGTTCACCTTAAATAGGGGAGTTCTCTAGCATAATTGAGATAATCCTTTTATCATTTCAAATGATCAGAATAAAGTGACCCCGAGAACACATAAAATTCTACAAAATGATATCCAAGCTCAACTAGCTTAAATCAACTCAAATAAAGCTCAAAAAGCTCAATTTAGCTCAAATGAGATGTTTGCTCAAAGTCAAACCAATGATGAGCCAATCATTATTCAATCATGTCCAATTGTAAGAGCTAAAGCTAAAAGACTTCCAAAATCTTTGAATGGTGACTTCCAAGCTCAGGTGTTCACATTTGGTGAAGAGTTGCATCCGTTCAAACTTGGAAAGGCACAAATTCATCCAAAAGGTTGAATGAATCTAAAAATCTAGATTCATTTAAAATCTTAATGCATGATGTGTCATCCAAATCCATGTATTTGCATTTAATAGGTTCGTGTATTGATTTGAATGGGTGTTGGCTGAATTTGGATTGATTTGAGCTAGTTGAGCTTGTATATCATTTTGTAAAATTGTCTGTGTTCTCAGGGTCACTTTATTTTTATCATTACCTAAAAGTGTTAAATAACATGTTTAAAATTGAAAATACAATAAAAAGGCATTTGAAACCGAGAATTGAGAACTTGGTTTGCTTTCAAAGTCTTTGTAACCTCCCAAGAGTAAATGAAGCTTTACTTGAAGTTGTTTGAAGTAGCTTGAAGTGTAGTTCTATTAAATGATGGATGGCTTGTACTAAATGAAGCTTGAAATACACTTAAGTTCATTTTATTCAACTTGAGTTCCTTGAATGCAACTTGACTTCATTAAATGCAACTTAGTTAAAACTCCACTTCAACTTAACCTCTTTTAAATGAACTTAGAGTTCATTTAATGCAACTCCTCCCTTGAGCTCTACTTGGAACATGTTGAGTAAAGAAACTCCTTCTCTTTCTTGATCATCCCTAGACAAGCTCACCAAGTGTTAAACATGAGAAAATAAAGCTTGTTGAAGCTTCTTGGCTCTTGATCTTGTTATGGAACCTTGAGGTATGGCAATGGATGTTTCTAGGTTCATATCATCCTCCCCAACTTGAAAAGGATTCATCCTCTAATCATAGCCATCATCTACATCAAAAGGACTCAAATCAGCAGCATTAAAGGTTGGACTAACACCATACTCACCTGGTAAATCAATTTTATAAGCATTGTCGTTGATGCGCTCAAGAACTTGAAATGGATCGTCCCCTTCTAGGATTTAGCATAGAATGTTGTTGGAGGGGAAATATCTCCTTTCGAAAGTGCACCCAAACCTAATCTCCTAGTTTGAATAGAAGATGGCTTCGACCCTTATTGATCCTTGAAGCAATATTGGCATTTTGCTTCTCAATTCTTTCTTTGACCTTCTTGTGTAGCTTATGAACATATTCAACCTTAGCATTGGCATCACAAATTCAGTAGGTGTCAAAGGCAATAAATCAAAAGGTGTAATAGGATTAAAGCCATAAATAATTTCAAAAGGAGTGCACTTAGTAGTACTATGTACAGCCCTATTGTAAGCAAATTCAACAAATGGCAAGCAACGCTCCCAAGATTTGATATTTTTCTCTATAACCACTCGAAGCATAGTGATCAATGTTCTATTTACTACCTCAGTTTGACCATTTGTTTGGGGATGACATGTGGTAGAATAAACTAGCTTAATATCTAACTTTCCCCATAAAACACGCCAAAAATGACTCAAAAATTTAACATCCTGATCACTAACAATGCTATAAGGAATGCCATGCAATCGAAGAATTTCTTAACATAACAAATTTGCAATGTGTTTGGCATCATCGGTTTTGTGACATGGAATGAAATGAGCCATTTTACTAAATCTATCAACAACAACAAATATACTATCTCTACCTCTCCTAGTCCTTGGTAAACCTAAAACAAAGTCCATTGAAATATCCAACCAAGGAGCAAGTGGAACGGACAAAGGAGAATATAAGCCATGCGATTTAAGCCTAGATTTAGCTTGTCTACATGCAATGCAATGTTCACATACTATATGAATGACATGTCTCATCCTAGGCCAATAAAAATGTTCAGAAAGCATGTCATAAGTTTTTGCTACCCCAAAATGCTCCATCATTCCTCCCCCATGAGCTTCCATAACAAGTAATTCACGAATAGAACAATTTGGAATACACAACTTACCTTTTTTAAAGAGAAATCCATCAAACAAGTTATAATCATCCAAAACAATTCCACTTTCAAGAGAATAAAAAACATAACAAAAAAAAGGATCATCATGATACAAGGTTTTAATATGCTTAAATCCAAGTAGTTTAGCATTCAAAGTGTGAAAAAGAACATACCTTCAAGATAAAGTTTCAACAACTACATTCTCTTTACCTTGTTTATACTTAATGACATAAGGGAATGTTTTAATAAACTCCACCCACTTGGCATGACATCGATTGAGCTTGTCTTGTCTTCTCAAGTGTTCAAACTCTCACGATCAAAATGGATAACAAACTCTTTAGGCCAAAGATAATGTTGCCATGTTTGTAATGCACGAACCAAAGCATAAAGTTCTTTGTCATAAGTTGAATACTTCAAAGAAGCACCATTTAACTTCTCACTAAAGAACATTAAAGGTCTTTGATTTTGCATTAAAACAACACCTATTCCTACCCCACTAGCATCACA
>JAOANK020247647.1:0-15603 GCA_026257165.2 Telfairia occidentalis
GAAAAATTAAATTCTAAATAGTCTTCATAATTGGCCAAATTAATTAATGGGGCGTTACACCTAGTGTCCATAAACTACATATAATCAATCGATGCCCATGACATATAACATCCACATATACAATCGTCAATATATCATGCTCAACACACTAACCTATCATTATGCTTACATTCTCAACCACATAAGATATGCATATTCAAAACATACATCAACAAATCAAACAATTAACTACCTAGCCCAATGGTTTATCTAGGAGCAAAGTCACTTACCTCTATTCCAAGGAAAATAGAAAGTGAATCCTTAAGTGGAATGGTAATCTATTCCTTAAGCAACCTAGATCCGAATTCCCCAAATACCCTAATTATTTTCCTAAATTTCAATTAATCTAAAATTCAAAAGGAAAATTGGGGTTTTCGAGGGGCAACTGACATAGGGAAAACACTGCCTTTTTTGGACTAGTTGCAGGTCACGTGCCGCCGCCATCCTGCGAGTATCCCTCACGCGCCCCTCGAATGGACGAATAGGGACTAGGTTCAAAATATACTCATCCTCAGGAGTCCAACACCACCAGAATAGCCTTGATCGGAGTTGCCATGCATCGTTACTTGCACAAATACTCTCGGCGCATGTGTTATATGCGTTCCTGCTGCAAACCTCCTCTGCTGTGCGTTTCGCCTCACCTCAACTCCGATTACAATTCTGATTCCACCAACGTGTAGATTTCGATTTCGTGTTTCTTTTCAACTCTTCGTTTCACCAAAAGTGCCTCCCTAAGGGCCAAGAAAAGGGGAAAAACCTGGTTAAAAAGGGGAAAACTTGAGAAAACACAAAGATTGAGGACTCTATTGCCTTACTTGTTCTGTTTGGGATATGGGGAGACGATGATAGAGCTATCCTCAAAAGGAGAACTTGAATGGAGTGTGGGAAATAGGAAAAAATAGAGGAAACATAAGAAAAGTACTTCACTGGCCACCTGTCGTTGCTGCTATCGCTGCCTCCGCAGGTCACCTCTACTACTGCCCACCATTGTCGTCAGAGAGAGAGGTAAACGTGAGAGAGGAAAAATTTTCGGAGGAGGGGAGAGGCCTTTGGGTGAAAAGGACGGGGAAAAAGTGAGAAAAACCTTTCTTCTTTTTGGAATAGGAAAATGGTTTTTGGTGGCTAAGGTCCCTAACAATATATTTATTGAGTTCACCTTAACCCTCAAACCCTAGCCTTAATTCCCTATAATCATGAAATTGCTATTATTTCTAATATTTCCCCTTTTTCCAAAATAAAATTCCTGTTAATTTTAATAAAACACAAATTTATTAATTCCCCCCTTCAACACACATCAACAATAACTTAGTCCCTTAATTAATTCAAAACAACACATTAATATGAATTAATAAAATAACGAGACGTTACAACTTACCCACCTTAAGAGCTTTCATCCTCGAAAGTCACTACTTCTGAAACAGATCAGGGTACTTAGTCTTCATCTCCTTCTCCAACTCTCAAGTTGCTTCCTCCACTGATGATTACGCCATAGGACTTTCACCAGAGCTATCTCTTTATTCTTCTTATCTCTGGCAATGATTTGGATGAGCTTCTCCTCATATCTCAGGCTCTTGTTAACTTGTAGAGGTTCATAATCTATCACATATGCTGGGTTTGCTATGTACTTCTGTAGCAAGGAGACGTGGAAAACGTTGTGAACCGTTGAAAGGGAAGGTAGTAGTGCCAAGCGGTAGACGACAGGTCCGATTTGCTTCAATACCTCAAATGGTCCAATGTAATGAGGACTCAGCTTCCCCTTCTGACCAAATCTCAAGACTCCCTTTGTAAGAGCCACTCGTAAAAACACATGTTCACCTACAGTAAATTCCAAATCTCACTGTCATGTATCTTCATAACTCTTTTACTTGGTTTGAGCTGTTAACATCCTTGCCCTAATATTCCTTACGACTTCATTAGGAACTTGTACTAACTCAGGTCCTAGTAATTTACGTTTACCAACCTCTTCCCAACAGACTGGTGACCTACACTTTATCTCATAAAGAGCCTAAAACGGAGACATGCCAATGGTTGCCTGGTAACTATTATTGTAAGCAAATTCTATTAAATGTAGGTGGGAGTCCCAACTCCCAATAAAATCTAAGATACATGCCCGTACCACACTACAACAAATATGATTTTGTATAGCATGTAGTTATAGCATTAGAGCTAAACTAGCTATTGAAAATAAAAAGGCCAGGGCGTGAAAAAAAATGGTGCTCAATAAAAATTTTGAACGCTCGCCTTGTATGTTATAGAAAGGTGTTTTTGGAGGAATCCTTTATTCTTCACGTTCTGCCTTCTCCCTCGCATTGAATCGACTGGTTCATTTTCTCGCTGGGGTCCAAAAAAATTTCTCGCGCCGCACATCTCAACTCTTAACTATTTCTTCGTTAGTGTTTTCGTTGTTATCCCTACCTTTACCGTCATTGCCATTGGATAGGAACTTGTTTAAATAATTTTCTCTCGCCAACTACTCCGTCACAATGGCATTTTTGGGCTTTGTGAAATTTAGCATGTCCCATGTTTCTCACAGCTCACATCTCACTTCAAAGGAGAGAGAACACAAGGCCATGGCGTTGAATTGCAACACTCATCTTCTTGTTTGAGCCAGGTACAAGTATAAGTTAGAGAACTTATTTCCAAATTCATTTGCTCCAGATCAATGTACTTGTGGAATTGAAGTTTCTTCTTTTTTATTGTCTATTTTTTAGTTTTATTTGTGTGGATTTGATTTGGGGTTTTGTTGGGTCGTCATCAATGTAGGGGAAGCTGATCTTTTATTTAGATTTTTTCTTGCTTTCGAAATCTACTTATTGACTGGTTCAGAACTTTGTACAAAATTAACATTTTGATATCTATAAAAGGGAAAAAAAATGAAGTTGGGATTGTATGAAATAGATTGATGATGTTGATTTTTAGGAACATATTGAAAAAGAAAGAGAAAAGCCAGAGGGAGCCCCGTTTTGCTTTCTTAACTAAAAGCGAGATTAATCACCTTGAAGATGGATATAGATGGAGAAAATATGGACAGAAAGCAGTTAAAAATATTCTCTACCCCACGTTATAAATTTCTTCTAGCCAACACTTCCCCAAGTACTCTTCTCTCATTTGCTTCTGACCAACTGCTAGCCTGACTCGGGCCTCAATGATGTACCAAAATATAAACCTCCAACAACACCTTTAGATCCTTGATCAGTATGGTTTGTTGCAAGGTTTGTTCAACATAATAGGATTCTTATACAATTCCAGTTTGTATGAGAATCCATTTTGTGTATATTTTTTTCAGCCTTACATGCCTCATGTATTAAGGTATAGAGCAAATGAGGTTTGAGATTTCTTAGTGCTTTTATTGTGTATTATCTAAAATGGAGAATGTATCTAGAACCTATACTACGTTATCATGCATTTTTACATTGGTTTGGTGCATTGAATACGTATGTCAATTTTATACAAGTTGAAAATGTTTTTGCTTTCTATAATTTAATAGCACATTTCCTTTGAGATGTAGTTTTAAAGTCCATATTTCTCTTTGGCAGCAGTTCCTCACACACCATCAAGATTCAAAGAGTTCTCAAAGTTTAAGTGTGGGATGCTCAAAGTTGTACTTATAAACCAAGTTTTAGAAGGCATCTTCTTTATTCGAAAACTAAAAGTTGGGCTATTGGTTAATAATGTCTGTAATCATTTGTGTAAGTTGTAGTTAGGTGTTTTTCAAACTTTTGGACATGATTCTGTGCTATTATCATTGAATCATATTAGAGGCATTTGTTTTTTTGAAATTATGCTAGGTTGAATCAAGCTACTTTTTGACACACTTGAAGTTATTAGGGAAAAACTCTCCAAAAATACTTTGAACTCAGTGAATTTATAGAGTCTAGATAGATTTTATGATTTTTTTATCCTAGTAGTAAAGGTTAAATGTATTTAACTCCAATGAATTTGACCTTTGTGTCGATAGGCCAAAGATTTTAACGTAGAATATTGTGTTTTAGGCATTAATCTTTTTTTTGGATAAGAAGATATATTTTGTTCTTTATTTTGTTTCTTTTACTACTAAAGTTGAAAGACTTTGAATTATTATTGATTTTATGATTGCCGAGAAGTCTTAATGTCAACAATTGTTCAATTATTTCTCATTTTCATCAATTGTAACCCATCTTTGTTCTCGCCTTCTAAACCATCTCTATTGATCTTCAATATTGAAATTATTAATAAAGTTATTCCTCACTTTGCAATAGTTAAATTATTATTTAGTTCTTTGTCTAAAGATTTTAATTTTATATATTGATGTTGACACACCAAGGGCATTTGGAACTTTGGGCTTTATCTTGAATTTACTTGAGCATGAAGGTGCTAAAAGAGCCAACATGAAAGGATGTAGTTGGCAACAGTTACATTATCAGGGATAATTAATTTGGGCTAATTTGATTGAAGAGTTTTACCTTCCTCAGTATGAAGACGATGGTTTACTTGAGCTTTAGCAATGTGTTTTATTCTGTTTCATTTTCTCTGCCATGTAGAATGTAATCACACTTACTTTCGATGAAAGTTCCACGTCTCCAACCAATTTTAGGCAATTAATAAATTGTTCTAACATTAGATGGAATACATTAATGAACAAATACTTGAACATATGCCTAGTTTATCGGTCCAAACCTCTTGTTTTTCTCTTTTCCATTATTCAAACTTCTGCATCAATTCGAAAACTCTTTATCTCCTTATACTCTTACTTTTGTTGACTAATTTGTTATTACAACTGATTCAAGGACTTATCTGAGCTTCTAGAAAAGAATTTTGGTTGTTTCACATGGAACAGTCCTAGATGCTTTACAAGAATTTATGACAAGAGGTAGTTGACCATTGCCCTTTGAAATTTGGAATGATTGCGTTTTGATATTTTTTTGTTTTTGCTTTTGTGTGGTATAGAAAAGTGCAACTGTATGAAACTTGCTCCCTCTTCCTTCCAAGTTTTACGAAATAGTTGGATGTTATGGGATTCAATCTTGTACAATATCAATTCAGTTCTACTATGTTAAGATTTTAGTATTTCTCATCCCATCTCTTAAAAATTTGAGCTTGGTAATACATATTGCTTCAATTATTCTTAACTTTCTGCATTACTTTGGGTAAAATTGGATCTATCTTGGATCTATCTTGGATCTCCATGTTTCGAAATTGGGTAAATGCAATGTTTATGCGCATATCCAAAACTTAAAAATCCTAGACAAAGGTCTTAGGCTGGAATGGATACTTTGAATTTTTATTTTATGTTTGAGAATTGTAATGTAAGGACTATAGTTGAAACCTTTGGGCAACATAAAATTTTTAAAATTTCAAACTTATCATCTTCTTCATGTGATGTCATTGTCACTTCCAAATGCTTTTAGATGGTAAGAATCAAAGAAACTTACCATGATTCTATACTATTTTCAACATCTTCCAAACTTTACATATTGCTTCTTATTATCATTATTTCTACTCACTGTGATGTGTTGGAGTTTTGTTAATTTTTAGTTACTTGTTAACATTCGGTAGGAGTTGAGGAATACCATTCAAGAAATTTTTTTATTTTTAAATCTATCTCAACTTTTATTTTAACTATAATAAAGGGAACTCTCAAACAGATGATCATGACAAGTAATGGGAAGGTGATTTTTAATAGGATTGTGATCGAAGGATCTCGTTCAAACCCTTTTTTTTTAATGGTTTGAAGGATTACAATGGTTGGTAGATTTCTTTGTAAAGTAAGTTACTACTTTGTTTGAAATATGATCTTATCAATGATACTACAAACTATGTTTCTCTTCAATTGGCATGCAACCTCAACACACAAACCATTTGTAAGTATCATTGTAGCATTTTCCTCTTTGCTTTTTGTGTGAAATTAGTGTTGATATTAATTCTTATGTGCAGTTCAACAAATATTTCTTTTCAATATTACTCCCAAGTTAATTTATTCTCATGTCATGCTTTGGTATGTTACTCCTTTCTCTCATGTCATGCCTTGATGATGGTACTTAAAATCATTTTCCATTTATTGCAATCAATAAACTTTTGTGCTTTTCACAGACAAAATAATCACTATGTATACAATCTTCAGAAGGTCCAAATCATTTCTCATTTAGGGCTTTCTCCCTTTTCTTACAAGTGAGTTTTCACTCATATTGTTAAAAAGATGATAAGTGTTTATAAATTTTGTCGAATAATAGACAAATCAGTGTCTTCTATTTATATGTTCTATTCTACTGCATATTAAGAGAAAAACCAATGTTATTGCACTGTGATAATAACAATTTTTGTACGAAGAAACATATTTTTAATAGTGAATCATAATCTTCAACATTAATCTCTTAACCTATTGTTTAATATTGATTATTATCCAATCTCGGGTACTGTCTAGAATTAGAATTCAACTTTCAACATTTTTTTAATGCAATTTTAGCTACTTTGCCTTGTAACTTTCACATTGTTGGGTCAAAGCAAAATAATTATTTGTTCCAATGTGCTTCTTTGCCAAAAAATGAGATGATATGATTTACTTGGGTTTGAAAATAAGTTCTTGTTCATCGCCACTTTCCGCACGCCCTAGCTTTCTTATTTTCTGCGATTTACCTCTCGAAGGAGCCGCACATTTGTGCATAGGCAATGAATGAGAGAAAGCTTCATGGTTGAAAATGGAGAGGTGAGTGCTCTAATTTAAGGCTTTTTTATTTGGTATTTTATGAGAGTTGCAAAAGGAAAAGTGAGATTCGAGATTTAACTCAAAGCTACCTTATCTCTTCTCACCTCTTCTCTTCTTCAGTCATATATTCGAGATTTTTTGGTTCTCTTTCTCTATCTACCATTCTCCTCTCACTTACTCTTTATTTCTCTCTCACTCTGTATTTTATCTCTGCCTTTTCTTTTTTCTTCTTTTGTTTTTGGATGTCTAGGATTCTCCCCATATGTGTTGCACTCTTTATGCAAGGATTTTCTACATCCTCTTTCACAAATTGAGATCAACATTTCATAAAAGGCTTATGATTTTCATTTAATTAAATTGATTATTATTCAGTTGATGGATCTTTGATGGGGCTTAGGGTTTAGATCTGTGAAAGTGATGATTGTAGATATGGTTGTTTCCGCTTTTAATTGTTTCTCTTTTTCGTTTTTGGGAGAAATGAAGTTTCTTTTCTCAACCTAGTGATTTTGCATCTTGAGCTAATTTTAAGTTTTTATTTTTATTTTTATTTTATTTTCCCCCTTTTGGATTCTGTTGTGTTTCAGATCTTCCATTGTCGATATTTCTCTGTGGGTAGCTTAATCTAGCATCTCGACTAAGCTCTTGATTTCAAGTTTAATTTTTTCTTGTGTGCTTATCAATAAGTCAGTAAGAGTGAAAAGTTCCAGTGTATAAGCTAGGATTTTATTGTTCCATATGAAGCTAGAACAACTTGGGTGTTTTTGCTTGAAATAAGGTTTTGTATGCATCTTTAATTGAATGAATAAAAGAAAGTTTTGACGTTCATGTATATTCTATACTTCTGAGAACTTAAAGTTAAAGCAAGAATGATATAAAGTGACATTCATGATGAATTGAGCTATACATCATGTGAATTAGGTCATACACATTTTGAAGATTTTCAATCTTTTTGAGTACACATTGTCGTCTCCTTTTCAATGGGAAAATGTCTATTTATTTATTCTTTTAGTGGTATTCTTTGAATGGTTTATGCTTGGTTATTTGTTATTTATTTATGTCTTTTCTTTGAAAGTTATTTTTTTCTTAAATTAATATTTTGATTAAAAGGACACCACCGAAAATATTAGATGAAATTTAACTTTGTGAGTTCTCTGTAATTTCTTTCATTTAATTTTTCATGTTCCACATCTAGGGTTGTTCATCCTTTTTAAAAGGTTGCATAAAGATCAAGAAAGGAAAGACCATTAAGCCTAATGGCTAGTGTACAATAAATAATCAAAGAATTACTAAGTTGGGGCAAAAAAACTTGGAATGTTTTTTTTCTTTAAGGAGAGGTAGAAGATCTGTAGAAATGAATACAAATTGCTGATTTTGGAGCGTTGAATTTCATCTGCTGTAGGGGATGAATATTCCTTGATTTTAGGCTTGATATCGTAAAGATATGGAACTCATACTTGGTTGAATGAAAAGTAAAAATGCATCAATTTTCCCCATTTTCTGCTCGATATTAACTCACATAAAACGACCACATATTTAATTGATTTTGCTGGCACGTTTAATGCTTTTTGCTGGTTTGAATAGTAATTATTTTATTTGTTTAAAGGTAATAATACCCTTATATAAAGAACATTACAAGGGAAAGCTTATATACAAACTGAGAGGAAGCTAAGACCAAACGACAAAGGCTAGTTGTTGCCAGCGAAGTAAAGAAGCAACAACGAATAGTTACTGCTCTTGTTGTCAATTGAATCTGCCTTCGGTGTAGATTGATTTTTGCCTTTTGCGGAGCACCTTCTTAAGGTAAGTCTTAGTAGTCTTCTAATTTGCTTCATAAGGTGATAGTGCCAAATAAACTTCATAGCTCCGGTTTTGGAATATTCTGATTTAAATTCTATTGTGTTGAATTTCTGATTTCTTGTTGATTTACCTTGTCAATTTGTGTTGATTTGGCTGTCAATTTGTTTCTGATTGGATCACTGATTTCTTGTTGAATTGTGTCGAGATTTCTTGTTTATTTTGCATTCAATTTGTGTCCGATTTGATACTCTTTGCTGCTGTCGATATTTCAGTGTTCTTTGCTGCTGTCAGTATTGTTAATACATTTCACTACAAAAAAAAAAAAAAAATACTAAAACCTATTGTTTGGAATTTGGTGCAAATGGGGAGCTACTAAATTTTTAGTCCACGCTAAAAATTTGGATTTTCTTAATGAGTCATAATTTAGACATGCTATATTCGAGTTTTGATTTTGTTCTTCTTAATATTTTGTATGCATGAAGATTAAAGTGCTTATTTTTGTTTTGATAGTTTTAGTTGTGAGTTTATATGTTTTTGTTGTTGTTGTTGTTGTCGTTGTTGTGTGTATATAGCAGGCAAAGGTTAGAATGAAATCACTACAATACTTTGTCATAACATTTTATATAAACAACTATAAATTATCTTTTCTTCCGTCTACAAAATTGGCTGGTTAAATACGTGTTTTGTTTCCCTTAAACATTATCATTCACTACTAGTTGAAGAGCACTGACAACAACATAGTAGTAGTAATATACAGAATGATGAAAATTCACAATTGTTTATCTTTGAAAAATATGTACCACATTGCACCAACCTCATTTTATCTTAATTAGAAATTTTCTACTGACCTAGATTCATCCTCTAGGTGCAGTATTGGAGGAGAGATTTAGTTCTTCAAATTGTTCCTATTGTTAGCAGTGGAGGTAACATTTCTTTCCTCAATTAGATGGCGTTGTGCGGTGTTGTAGACGCTAGTTCTTTCTCCAATTTGATACTGATGTGCATGAATGAAAGAAATAGTTCTTTCCACGATTTAGTTATGTGGCATGGTGTTGGAAGCATCATTTTCTTCTTCCATTTGTTGTCGTTGTGCACTACTAGAGGCAATATTTCTTTTCTTAACTGGATGATGTGGTGTGGTGTTGGAGGCATCTTTTGCTATTCTAATTTCCTATTGTCGTGCGTGTGGTGAGGATATTTTCCAATGCCCTATTCCTTTCTTTAATGTTGGTATGCAAGATGTTGCTTTCCATTTTCACTCTTGATTGCTTATTGACTATAGGTGAGCTGGTGATTGCTTCTTGCATTAGTTAGCTTGATCTACTATAGGTTTCTTTACATTCATTCTCAAACTGACGGTTGTTTTTTGGATTCTTAGATAGATTTTTATAGTGTTTTCTAATTGGTCGGTTGCATCCCCCCCAGCCAAAAATATAAAAGCTTTGTTCCTAGTATTTTAGTTCCTTCACTATTAGTTAATTGTGTACTGTTAGATAGATAATTAGTTGCTTACATGTTTATTCGATTATGATCTCTTATATAAATTCAAAAGTGTTGTGTAGCTTGAGTTGTAGTTATAGTAATTTCAAATAGTAATTGCTGCTAATGTGTTGTGTACAGAGGTGAGCTAGTTAATTGTTTAGCATTTTGTTATTTCACTATAATTATCCAATAACAAATTGTTAGAATGTTGTTTTATGTTATTCTAGCATAGTTTTGGGAATAAAAGATGCAACTATGCCATAAGAGTTTCAAAAAAGTTTATTTATATATATATATAAAATATTTTTTGTAATTTGTTATTGTAAGTGGATTAAATGTGGTTACACATAGATGAAGATGAAGACTCACTTGGTCTTTGAAGTTTGTAGTCCATATTACTTTAATTTTGAATTTTTTGTGTAACTACACTATATTACTTTAATTTTGAATTTTTTGTGTAACTACACTATATTACTTTAATTTTCAAATTTTGGTAAACTTTGTATTTCGCTACTCAATTAGAAATTACCTTGTGAATTTTTATTAATGTGTTGGACACCATTTATGAAGTTAATTTTATAATAAAATCTGAAAGAATTTGTACTTATATAAAATTCTATAAAAACGATCATTTACAACTCGAACATGGTACAAATATTAAAAAAAATGTTATTAAGTGTCACCTACTATAATGCTATATGTTTTTTATGACATTTTCTTTACTCTATAAAAAATGCTATTAAAGACCAATCATAGTGTTTTTTTTTGCCAATGCTATGAATGGTTTTCATAACATTAAAATTATGCAATAAAAAATGAACTTTTTATAGCTTTTTTGATAGCGTTGGAAAAAGGCTATGAAAACTCAAGGACTTTCAATAACATTGGCTACCATGGCATGCCTAAAAACCCTGTGATATGCTTTTCATAGCATTTTTTCAATGTTATAACAAATGCTATTAAATACCAACCCTAGCATGTTTTACTAACGCGATGAAAAGTTTTCATAACATTGATGTTATGTCATAGAAGATAGACCTTTTATAGCATTTTTTATAGCACTGGAAAAATGCTATAAAAAGTCAAAGACTTTCAATAACATCGCCTACCACGACATTTCAAAAAGGCTATGAAAAGTCTACAATAGTGTTTTTTCGACGCTATGGAATGTGATATTTGTTGTAGTGCCATATCCTCTAGGGTTTGATTCAGGTGTTTAGTCTGGCCATCTGTTTGTGGATGAAAGACAGTATTGAAATTCAAACGTATTCCCATAGCCTTCTGCAACCCGTGCTAGAAAGTGGATGTAAAATGAGAATCTCTATCGGACACAATGGACACAGGTGCCCCATAGAATCTGACAATCTCGTCCATATATAATTGCGCCCATCGTTCCACAAAATAAGTAGACTTCCCTGGAAGGAAGGGCTTGGACTTGGTAAGCCTATCTATGACCACCCAAATCATTATATATCCCTCCACTGACTTAGGCAAACCAATGATGAAATCCATGGAGGCATGTTCCTACTTCCACTCGAGTATAGACACGGGTTGCAATAACCCTATTGGCATACTAATCATCTACTCACAAACTCAACTATATCTCTCTTCATGTTAGGCCACCAATAATACTGTTTCAAATTATGATACATCTTTGTACTGCTGATAGCACTCTAAAAAGTGCTATTTTAGTGCCTAAATTATAGAGGTTTTGTGTGATTTTAAGGGTACTTTGATGCAATTATTGTTGATTTTGTAGGAACCAAGTATTTCGAGGGGAAATTAAAGATCTGAGTCGAGTCGGGTTGAAAAATGGGCCTAAGATGAGCTAAATCGGCTAAGTAACGAAGAAATAGGGCTCAAAAGAGTGCAGACCCGAGAGGCAGCATTGAGATGATATCAATAGGTGTCTCAATGCCAAAATCTGGAAATTCTTGATCTGGAGTTGATCAGCGTCGCGACGATGTAGAATGGAGCAGCCCACCGTGCGCTCACCGCCTGCCCACTGCGCGCACGCCTTGCACGCCTCGCACACCGCGTGCCTCGCGAGCATCCTTACACCACACTTGCTGACGCCGCCCAGGTGCGCGCCTCCTCGTAGGCCTCTACTGCCCAAGAGCGCGCCTCACCTGCTCAACGCTCACGCGCCACGCCTGCTGTACAAGGACAGCGTCTCGATGCTGTTGAATTTTTTCCCTCTCAACCAAAACGTGCGTTTTACTTAAGTGACTTAGGACCAGCATCGAGACGCTGTCCATAGCATCTCAACGCTGTCGGCAGATTAGTATAGAAAGCATTTTTTCGCGATTAGGGATACGAGAACGTCTTTTGTGATGCGATTTCTGATGATTTGCGACAGAAATTAAAGTGCTGACTGTTCTAGATGGTTTGGGAGGCCTTGGAGTGCTTGGAATCCAGTTTTCTCACCTCGGGAAGCATGCCCACCGCTGAAACAGTGTGGAATTCATCCGAGAGTTCTCTTTTTCCTTTTATTTTCAATTTCCTGTCTATTTTGTGGGTTCTTTCTAAGTTTTTTTTGGACTGAATTATAATGTATAGAAGCTAGATTACTTGAGTTTTAGGGTGTTGGGATTTTTAAAGACTCTTTAAATTCGTTAATTATTTATTGAATGTATTGAATTTTCTGCATTACCTTTCAAATTTAAGCATTAATTATTCTTGCAATTAAGTGGCCATTGATTGTCAAGTAGTAGCTTTTATTATCTTGGTCCAAAGAGAGGGTTATAAATTAGGCCTTGGGTTTTGAACACGAATTTTTGTATGCACGAGAGTGATAGGAGGGTTCGTGAAGTTGTTGACGAATAATTTGTATCCAATTGTTAGTTTAATTACATGAAATTGAATGCAGCTAATTAATTGAGGGTGGTTGAGCTCGAGAGAGGAAACCAAATTTATGAAATTCTAGACTTAGGTAAAAAGGTAAAGGATATGCATTCGATTAATTAATTAACGGTTTAATTCGGTTGACAAAAAAACACTAACACCCTAAAACTACTTTTCCATTGTTTTCCTTCACCCATTAGGAGTTTCTTTCATTGCTTTCTAATTGTTGCTGTTGCATGATTTTGAGTTCCATAAATAAAATCGAAAAGAATTATTCAATAATTAAGAAAATTAAACATCACGATTCCTTGTGGATGATACTAGGTCTTTTAGGGTGTTATTACTACGATCGACCCGTACACTTGCGGTGACGCTTTGTTGGGCCCGATCAGCTGCCAAGATGTATTGAAAATGGTGAGCTTTGTGCCTCAGTTAGTCACTTGGTCTTAAGTGCTTTGTCTTGGGGTACGCACAGACATCCTTGGAACAACAGTCTAGAAGCTAACGACAACGAGAACTTTTCTATCAAACTAACCCTCCACTATTTGAATCTTTCCATCATGTCAGGTTCTTTCTATTGCGCATCAATGATCCTTTGACGCAAGGTTGAGGTAACCGACAATTGCGTTAGTCGGTTAGTAACTTCACCAGCAATCACATCCACCTCCATCCACTCCAGATCTTAGTGAATCTGCATCTGCGTGCTAAGCAAAACTGTCGTATGTGCTGCCTTTTGGCTGAGAGTATTTGCCACCACATTTGCCTTGCCTAGGTGGTACAAAATCTCACAGTCGTAACCCTTCACCAGTTCCAGCCACCTCCGTTGCCTCATGTATAACTTCTTCTGAGTAAAAAAATATTTCAGACTATGGTGATCTGTAAAGATCTGAATATTTTCTCCGTACAAATAGTGCCTCCAGATTTTCAAGGTGAACACTACTGCTGCCAATTCTCGGTCATGCATCCGGTAGTTGCGCTCGTAATCCTTCAATTGGCATAACACATAAGCTATGACCTTGTCGCGTTGCATCAACACACACCTCGAGTCCCTTCTTGGAAACATCGTAGTACATCATGAAATCTCTGGTTCCTTCTAGCACCGTGGGCACTGGCACAACAACTAACTTTTGTTTGAGCTCTTAGAAGCTTGCTTCACACTCATCAGTCCACACAAATCAACTACCCTACTGCATCCGCTGAGTTAGTGGTGAGGCCATCCTGGAAAAATCCAGTACGAAACGATGATAACAACTGACCAAGCCCAAGAAGCTCTATACCTCGCTAACATTAGTCGGACGTGACCAGATGGTCACTACCCTTACTTTTGCTAAGTCCACTGAGATGCTGTCCTTGGATACAACATGACCCATTAAGGATACTTTCTGTAACCATAACTCAAATTAGGAAACTTGACATATAACTGATTGGTCCTAAAACTCATAAGGGCTTTGCTGAGATGCTCCTCATGCTCCTCTTCCATCTTTGAATAAACCAGGATGTTATTGATAAAAACAATAACGAAAGTGTTAAGGAGCTCCTTAAATAGCCTATTCATCAACTCCATGAACACTGCTGGAGCATTTGTTAGTCTGAACGACATCACAGACTCGTAATGTCCGTACTTAGATTTGAAAACCGTCTTCGAGATGTCTTCATCCCTAATCCTCAACTGTTGGTACCCTCATCATAGATTGATCTTAAAGAAGATGACCGCCCCTGTAATTGGTCAAATAAGTCATCGATTCGTGGCAATGAGTATTTATTTTTAATCGTCACCTTGTTCAACTCTCAATAATCAATGCAGTCGCATGGACCCATCCTTCTTCTTGATGAATAACATCGGTGCTCTTCAAGGTGAAACGCTAGGGCAGATGAACCTTTTATCTAGCAATTCCTATATCTATTTTTTAACTCTTTCAGCTTGGCTGAGGCCATTTAGTACAGCTCTGGCATGCAGTCGTTTGAACTTGAAACTAGACCCCAGAGGTGGGTGTTGTCTTCTTGGAAGTGCAAAAACTATGCTTCAGATATGCTGAATGATGCTAGAAATGAAGAGAAATCATGCTCAAGTATAAGCAATTACAAGTAATATTGGAGTATTCCAGGTTATCGAACCTCAGGGACTTTGAAGATCTCAATGCAATTCTCACATTAAAATAATCTTAGCAGGCAAGCAATACTCAATGAAATAACCATTGATAAGGGAGAATAAGGGAGATGGGAGACTTTGGTGGTTTGCAATTTCTTTCGGCTTAAGACAAAGTGCAAATTGACAGATAAATAATTAACAAAGGCAAATAAAAGGGAGTAGTTGATGTTATGATGCTATGAAAAGCAGTACGATTCTACAACCTTTTATGGGAATGAAATATTCTTTTCCTATAGAAAGGCTATGTCCGTATACTGTAACACAAACCCCACTCCGTCGAACATTGTATACTGTAACACAAATCCTATTTATGTCTAACTTTAGACTTGGGATTCAATTAGTTCATTACCTCTTGGTTTTATAGCTTTACCAATATGTCTAGGGGTCTATGAGATTTGAATTACCTCCACTCTGCTATATCTTTCCAGATGAATTCAACTAGTCTTTTTACCTTTCAGCATTAAAACTAGCTAGCCTAGACTACCGATTGCCAACTGATCGCAGCCCACTGCGTTACCGCAAGTGTACGGGTCAAGTTGTAATATAAAATGGCCTAAGAGACCGAGTATCGTCCTCTGGGAATCGGATTTTCTAATTTCCTTAGTTATTA
>JAOANK020247849.1:0-15602 GCA_026257165.2 Telfairia occidentalis
CGTGATCCATTCCGCCGGAGATAGAGGAGAATTGGGACTTCAAATGTGAGTTTGCTAATTTCCCTGTTTTTCCTCTTTTGTAGCATGATTTTCCTAAGTTATTTGAGCTAATTAGAGTGCTTTAGATTCTCATCCGCTGCACATGTATGTTGATACGTCCTTCACCAACAGCTATAGAAACCCTCAATGGAAGACCTGATGACAGTTCATAACTGAATCTAGAAATAGGATAGCCAACTTGGAGAGTTCAGTGGATAGTCAAGGAAAAGCTATCAAGAATATTGAGGTCCAGTTAGGTCAGATGGCTACCACACTAAACTCCTTGCAGAAAGGAAGGTTCCTAAGCAACACAAAGGTAAATACCAAGAGACAATGCAAGGCAGTAACCTTGAGAAGTGGTAAGCAGTTGGGAGATGCTAGGCTTGAAGAGCTTGAAAGAAGAGCAACTAATTAGTCAGAAGAGAAGATCGAGGAGGAGTCTACTAAAAGAAGCAGAGTTGAGGAAAAAGAGAAGTTGGTACTGTCATCATCAAATTTAGGAAAGTTATCTAATCCCATTCAAATTGTACCAAATAAAATTTCTGACCCTTAAAGATTTCAAAAGAAAAACTTGACGAGTAATTTGCTAAATTTTTAGAACTATTTAAAAAATTTCACATTAATATTTCTTTTGCTAATGCTTTGGAGCAGATGCCCAACTACATGAAGTTCATGAAAGATATCTTATCAAGATAGAGGAAATTTGAACAATTTGGCATAGTGAATCTCATTGATGAGTGCAATGCAATACTACACAAAAAACTGCCTGAAAAGCTGAAAGATCCAAGGAGTTTCACTATTCCTTATAGTATTGGTGGTTTTATTGTTAATCGTGCATTGTATGATTTAGGTGTCTCCATTAAGTTGATGTCTTTATCTGTGTACAAGAAATTGATTATTGGAGAGGTGTAGCCCACCACCATTACACATCAACTTGCAATTTGCTCATTGACATATCATGTTAAGATCAAAGACTTTATCTTCTCAGCAGACTTTGTTGTCCTGGATATGGAAGAAGACTTCGAGGTCCCAATCATCTAAGGAAGGCCACTCCTTGCTATAGGTAGGGCCTTAATTGATGTTTAGCAAGGTAAGTTGACCTTAAGATTCAATGATGAGGACGTGAGCTTTAATATTTACAAGTCAATCAGGTAGCCTGACGAGGAAAGTACCTGTAATTTCATAGACTTAGTAGATGATGAGACTGTTGAATGTGGACGATGAGATCATACTGATGGAGTTGATGAGAATTGTTTGCTGGATTTTCTTGTTGGATTTTCTTGATTGTGATGTAGATACTGAATTATTTGCTGTGGAGGATAAATTTGAATCAATTGATTTAGAAAATGAGTATTTCCTTCTCACCTTTACCTGTATTTTCTCAAGTTGTTTATAATATTGAACATGATCATGCATTTTCACATTTATTGACTGTTTATGAAAAGACTATTGTTGAAAAACCTGTATGTGATTTAAAACCATTGCCTGAACATTTGAGATATGCTTACTTAGGAGAATCATATGCATGTCCTCTCATTATTTTGCTGAGTTGAATCAGGAGGAAGAGGATAGGTTATTAGGGGTTCTACGTAAGCATAAGTCTGCCCTAGGTTGGTCCATAGGAGACTTGAAAGGTATTAACCCATCAATTGTCATGCATAAAATTATTATGGAAGATATCTTTAGTCCATCTATAGAACATCAATTTATGTATATTTGACTTGTGCTTGCTGAATTTGACATGCTATACATAGTATTCTTATTGATTTGAATCGATTCCATGTGTGGGTATTGTAGATTTCGGCATATTTATTGAAGAAATTATTTCCTAAAAATTAGGGGTAGTATTTCTTAGTTGATTTTCAACCAATTGTTGTATATTTGTGTTGTGTTAGCTGGATTCAACATGCTTGTTGCACCATATACACTGTTATTTTTGAATTGGGTTGATTTTTTGGTGTCAGTATTGTAGATTTGAGCATATTTGTAAAGGGAATTATTTTTGAAAAATCATGGGTTTACTTGAGGAGTTGATTTATGTGAGTTTATATGAAATTTTTTTTGTTTAAACAGATTGTGGCATTTGTGGCTACCTTTTGGGGCTTGTGTAGTATTTACAAATTGCTTGAAAATATGAGTTTCAAAAGTGCACAAGAGAACGTTGCGAGTTCTAGTGCTTTTGACAGTCACTAATTCATCAACGAGTGCCGCATCACAATATCAGATGTATGTGGTGAATCGGTCCATTGTACAAGAAAGTGAGCTAGCACCATGTAAGGTCCACCAACCTCAGTTGTATGATAATATTGCTCAAAGAGGGTGGTTCGATTTTGTGCGGCAGCCTGAAGCTGTTGTTGTCCCCATAGATTGAGAATTTTATGTCAACTTGAGAGAAGGAGAATCTCGGCCATTCATGCGAGGACGGCATGTGCCTTTCAATTCATCATCCATAAACAAATATTATAGAGTTCTAGATTATGATCACGATGAGTACAATGCATATGCCTGTGATCATTTGGATGGTAATCGATCATTCAAGAACTTTGCCAGCCAGGGGCCCAGTGGACCATACAACGAGGTAAGGCTATCAAATTCAAAATGTCAGATCTCAGTGTCACTGATAGGGCATGGCACAACTTCATTTGTGCCAAGCCGCTCCCAGTGGCTCACATGAAGTATATGACCAAGGAACACGCTATATTGCTATATGCCATCACCACTAGCAAGACAATCGATGTGGGAAAAGTCATCTACCAATTAATACGCCACATCCATTAGAGGACTGGGCATCCCTCACTCATCATGGCCCTGTGTAGATCAGTTGGGGTCATTTGGGACCAAACGAGGAGGTCGCACACCCTAAGGTGCTCATGGATAATGACTTCATAATGGGGTTGTGCGGATGGGAGCCTATCACACAGATGCCAGACCCCAAGCTTCTCGAGTAGGATCCTAAGCATGTGGCACAAGGTCCTGACTACATGGAGGTTGAGCCATTATTTGCGTGTCTGTAGGTGAATGATTTAATCAGACAATTTAATGTGCAAGTGTACACAGTCCAGAGCAAGTGATAAGTATATTTATATCGTACCCATAGGGATTAGTGGTAGATTTTAACCAATTCATACTTAATCTCTTAGTGAATTCAAAGGTAACAAAAAATAAAAAATTAGTGGTTTTAATAACTAATGCTGAGTGAAATTAAATTACATAATAAAAAGAATGTTGTTGCGATTCTAATGATAAGAATGAATGGGTTTCGATTAAGGTAACATGAAGTTTTTCCTAAAGTAGAATGTTGAAGCAAAAGAATTGCAGGATCGAATCACACAACAATAATCTTTGGAATCTTTCTAGATCTCCCAGTTATCTTAAGTTAATTTTCATTAACCTATATAAGTTAATTCTTTTGTTTTCGTGCATTAGGTGAGTGATTATTCCTAACCTCCTCACTTAGCCAGCAAACTAACCTAATCTGTGTTTTAAAAGTAATCTACTCCTCAAGTTTTCTTTTGAAACTAAGAGAAGATGTTTATGCGTGTTTATCAAACATACATAAACATTAAATAATATGAACACTTATAAAACAATTCAATCCAACAAACTTTTACTTTGAAACAAATTAGTTCAACAACACATTCATTAATCCCCACTCAAAGGTGATTAGTTCATGCAAAAGTAAGTAAAGGACAACAAGAAATAAACGGAAGTAGTAAAAGAGTTCATAATGAAATAAAAACTATCAAGAGCTGCAGAATTCAGTTGCTCCAAGAAAACTGTTGCAGAAATTGATTTTTACGCTTCAGCTGTCGATGGCGTTTCTATCTTCTTCAAGCCCTCTTATACGTGAATGTAAAGAACAACAACGATGGAAGAAAAGTCTGGAACTAAAACTCTAAAAATGAAAACCAAAACTAAAGGAAATTATAAAACTCGACTCTTCGGGGGCTACTCTTCCACCCTTTCTTTAGGCAGCCTCATTTTCTAGTTATAAGCTTCCTTTTGTGATTAGGAAACCTATTAGGTCAAATCGCCCACGTGGCTCGCATCTAACGGTGGATTAAATTCGTAAAAGATAGATTTGTTTCCATATTCAAATATTTGTTTTCTTTGCACAGATTTTTGTGTTCGTTTTGCTCTAGAATTGCTCAATCAATTATTTTGCTAAAATAATTCTCCAGTAATTATCTGCTAAACAAAATATCCAAAATAAGTAGTAATTAACCTAAAATTCCTTCTATTTCATTCAAATGCTAGCATAAATAGATGATACAACAATACGAAGGTCTCAAAAGTCTTATATGCAAAACAAAGATAATTCAAGCAATTATTTCATAATTCCGAAGATCGTTTACTTCAAGAATGAGATGAAATCCAACCTAAAAGACTCCTAATAACTCTCTAGTGAGGAGCGCATGAAGCTGCTTCGACGCCGCCAGTATGAATACTAGGTGGAGTCATTTGAAGTCATCTACGAGCTTTAGGACACAATATAACGTCCTAGCCCATACGTTTCTGAACATCTCTGCCCCTCGCTTTCGTCCACTGGTGCCACCACCCTCATATTCAAACGATGATGATGATGAGGACTGACCAGCCTCTATCATTCAGATGGTGCTCTTTCTTTTATTTTCAATTGTCTTTCTTTTCCTAGTATATATTTACCTTTTGTTTGTTATTGTTTTCATTGTGTTGCTTTTGTGATTTATGTTTCTTTTGGATTTCGCACGTCGTCTCCCTTTCAGGAACTCCAGCACTGTCGTACTCAGT
The DNA here is from genome assembly GCA_026257165.2 of Telfairia occidentalis. Classification (NCBI taxonomy): domain Eukaryota; kingdom Viridiplantae; phylum Streptophyta; class Magnoliopsida; order Cucurbitales; family Cucurbitaceae; genus Telfairia; species Telfairia occidentalis. The sequence continues at coordinate 4,810 of JAOANK020247849.1, forward strand.
ACACAAGCCTACGAATTTCGTGGATTACGTCATTTCCTGGCTAGTTTTGCTCACTCTTTGCACTTTCTGTTTTATACATTGAAGACAATGTATTATCTTAAGTTTGGGGTGGGGTATCCTGAGTACTATGTGCTAATATGATAGATTATAGATTATATGTGTGCTGAGTTCTTATACATTGGACAAATTTTTTTTTACGATAGATCGATTGTTTGACTGTGTACATGATAGATAATGGAATTGTTAATACTTGCATGCTAAGGACTATAACTTCCCATGATTTATTGTAATTTGTATGCGATGTGAAATAGGGAATCTAGTAGGCATAGTTCTGATTTGAATCCCTTGCCTTTCAAGTACGTAGTCGTCTTGTTTATAGTCCTAAAGGATTAGGGTGTAGTTAATAAAGTTAGAGATAAGTTGCTTCAAAATGATTTGATTGTTAGATAGTGAAATTCTACATTGAAGGAGTCTTTGTTGAAACTTATGTAGGCTGAATAAAGTATGTCTAAAGAGGTTATTCTTCCTTTCTTTGGGTCTTAGTCGATGGGAAATGGAAAAAAAAAAAGTAAAAAGAAAGTAACTATTGTCTTAGAATAGAGGTGCTACTCGTAGTTGGATACTCAGCACCTAGGAAACAGGGGTAAGCAAAAACAAAGGTAGTACGTCTTGACTAGGCTCCTCTTTTATAATAATTAACCAAAAAAAATTGTAAAAAAAATGTGAAAATGAAAGAAAAGTGGGAAAATTATCCTTAAGCACTTGGCTAGAATTCCTCAGTTGAAAATGATTTAGTACCATAGTAGGGGTAGTTTAGAAAAGAATTCATTAAATGCACTTCGGGCTTGTAAGGACTAGAATTGGATAGGCTTGCATACACACATGCAAGGGAGGATAAGAATTAGTCTTCAACTTTCCTAGCGATAGAATGTGTATGAACATTTCCTTAATTAAGCTCATTACATGTTATTGTGCATTGAGTTAAGAGTCTGAAGCATGCTGGCATTGAGGTTTTTTGATTTATTTGTACTTTAATTTTTCTCAGGACAAGCAAAACTTTAAGTTTAGGGTAGCTGATAGCACTCAAAAAATGTTATTTCAGGACCTTTAATTTAGTGATTTTGTGTTTTATAAGGGTACTTTGATGCTCTTATTTGTGAAATTTTGTAGAAACCGGGCATTCTACGGGAAAGAATGACTTTGAGGTTGTTTGGGACGCAAATTGAGCCAAAAAGTCAAAAAAATTGGCTAAAGCAGGAGAAAGATGAAGAAGCAGCTTGAGAGCCAACGTCTAAATGCTAAAGGATAGCATTGAGATGCCCAAATAGTAACCAAAAGCAAAATTCTCTAGCGTTAAGACGCTAGAATAGTAGCGTCTCAACACTACTTCAATTTGGCAAGGAAGAATCCAAAAATTCAATGTAGTGTTGAGGCGCTATGCTACAGCCTCAAGATGCTAGGTCGAATTTCTTTCCCTCTACTTCAAAAACACGGTGGCAGTTTGGTAATAATGGAGTGTAGAGTCTCAACGCCATTGCATAGTGTCTCGATGTTATGACAATTTCTATATAAGTAAACTTATGTTCTAAGTTTTTGGTGGCCATTTTTTTAGAGAAAATTTTGAGGGTAGTACCTAAGGTCGTGTTTCACGTGTTGAACAAAAAAAGGAGTCATTCCTAGTGCTCAGGGGTAAAAACTAAGGGCACGGCAGCGACTTGGCGTGGGAGACGACGTCGAGACGATCTGGGAGTTTTTCTTTTTTCCTTTATTCCTTTTGCTAATGTTTTCTAGACTAATTTTGGAGCCAATGTGTGGCTAAAAACTTTGTAATCTTAGGGTGTTGGATATTCTTAAGTTTAATTCCATATATTAAACGTTTATGGTTGAATTTTGAATGTTAAATCCTCTTAGTATTGTTGTGATTCATTGTTATTCTTGCATGAGAGTGTGGAATAAAACTTGTCTTATTATTTTAGCTTGAAAGAGTGAACAATATTGAGGACTCAAATACTAGGCTTTGAAACTTAATCATGAAAGTGGTAGGTTTTAATTGAGGAAAAGTTTAAAAACACACCAATTGTCATATTTTCTTAATAATTGTAAGAAATTGAGTTGTTAATTGAATATGAGGTTAGGTGAACTTGAGAAAGTGAACCTTAAGTCTTTACATTTTCTAAGCCGAGAATTTTAGCAATCAAGAGAGACCTAAAATTATTTGAGAAATCAAATTGGCTTAAAAAGAAACCAAGACCCTATGATTCCCTTTCCTTGAAATTTTCATCCCTAGAAGCGTGCATCTTTGTGTTATTGTTTTTAGTTTTATCATCAAGCTTAACCAATGAATCTCTAAATAAAATTGGAATAGTTGATTGAAAACTAAGAAAATTAATAACCCGATTTTCAGAAGATAATACTCAATCTTAGGGTCGTTTTATATTACAATTTGACTAGTACACTTGTGACAATGAAGTAGATTGTGATCAGTTGTTGCCTCTTCAGAACGACTCTTCCCAGCGGTGCGCCTCTTCTTCTCGGCAACCCTAACCCTCGCCTTGTCTATCACGCTTTGTTGAGCTCGCTCTTGGAGCTCAACGCTCGCCACCACGGCCCCTCTTGCATAGGGATACGAGTACCTACATTAAACTTAAGTTAATAAAAAAAACCCAAGGAAAGAATCACAGCAAGTGAAAGGCCGAACTTACCTGAGTCGCGCCATTGCACGATTAACGCAGCAGTCGATTCGCATACTACAAGTTGGAGGCCACTCTCCCCAAAGCACGCCCCATCAGAAACGAACCATGTTCCCAATAATCTCCTCAACCTTGGATTCTCGGAAGGCGGTCGTGAGAGGAACTCCAAACTCTAAAGGCCCCTCAGCAGTAGGATGGGGTAGAGGATCGAAGTTCAAAGAGAGATTCACCACATCAAGGGATAGAAAGTCGCTTCCCATCCTATCGAGGAGCTGGGACCTCAGAGGGAGCATTAGCTAGCAGCGGTGATGCGATAGGAGGTTGCTGCAAAGACAGGAAAAAAAAACACAGAAGTTATGAGCCCACCAAACTACCCCTGCCGAGTTGGAGGGAAAGTACTCACTTGGCACCCTGAACTCGACCAAGACCTCACAGATTAGACCCTCATCAGTATTGAGGGCAGGCCACTCTTCAGAGATGTAAAACCACTGGTCCTTCCAATTCTTGATCAAGGTGGGACCCGATACCTTGAAGTTAACACTTGGACCAGAAGCGATGTAAAAACGACTCGAAACATAAGGGTGAACCTTAAGAGAAAAAATGCTCAAGACTTGCTCGACCTCGAGTTCGGTACGGCTGAAGTACCACCACAACACGTATTAGCCCGACAACGTCCCTCTTGCATTGGGGGTGAGCTGAGTAGGGGCTAGGCTGACTCTCGACAAAAACAATTGGGGAAAGGGGTGTAGAGGAAGCCTAACGCCCCTCGCGAACATTTGGGGATAGAAAGCGACGCACCCCTACGAGGGGTTCTCCAACGTCTCTCTAGGACAAGCAACTTAATCTCGACATTATATGCAATAAGGTACCTCTCCCTAAGACTGACCATTAAGCATAAGGACAATTTGGAAGGACAACTCCAACGATGAGCTAAAGGCGAGGATGACGGCGGACCATCACCTAGGCCAGATGTTGTAGCCTTGGAAAAGGCGGGGTCATTATCTCCCTCCAAACTAGATCTAGAACTAGCTATATCACTAGACATGCTACGAATTCTTGAGAAAGGAAGAAAAAGGAGAGAAAGCTTACCTAAGTGAATTGCCAAGCTTCAAGTGCAGATCGAGATCTTTGAGGCAAGTGATCTGGCTAATGTGGGGGATCACTTTTATAGCCCCAGAGGCGCAGCCTCGCATCAGATAAACGAGCGTAATGATGACTGATAACTCTCCAAAATGAGGGTTATTATGCCTACAAATTAGATATTTGATTGTCAGTTATAGTATGATAGCATGAGAAAAACATGAAAATACGTTGAGTTTATCATATTACTACACTTTCCCTTCTTGCATTGCTTAAGAGTGATTAAATGAAAGCATTGCTGAAGTATGGATTATATTCTTGGCAGTTGCTAGGAAGTAGCAAAAGCCCAGGAAGCGACGTGACTCGATAGCATTTTCTCTGATGGAATGCTGCAACATTCCAATAAATAGAATATCCCCCAAAAAGTACCAGTGTATAGACTCTAATGTGCCATCCTCGAAAGGCGCAAACTGCCTTATTGCTACAGGTAGGATTATAGGACGGTAATATGGGTCATTTCATTACACTATTTAAAACATAGAAGCACAGAAATGTAGGGTGTCACGAGAAAAATAGAAATCAAGCTAGAAAAGGAGAGGATTCAAACCTCTCACAAAGGACCCAGCTGGTGTTGTCTTCTACGCCTTAACGCCTGTGAATCTGTTGTTTCTCTTTACTTTTATTTCGTTCTCATTATTCCATTTTAGCTCTATTTTGTAGACTTGCATTTACAGCACACTTGTTGAAGTATTTATTCCAGCTTATCTTAGTTTAGATTTTGATCATGAGCTATAACTAAAACTCATTTGGGTAGTTGATGATAGTCATGCACTGCTAACACTTTGTTGTAGCTAATTTCTGGTGAATGAAATGGGCTATTTTGTTCTTTTTACTCTACTTTATCATATGTCGTGAACTTCCCAGTTGGTCGTTGGTAGTTTATGTTAGCTATTCTTGTTGCTGACAGGTGAAAGGCTAGTCAAAACTAAGTGAAAGGACATAGCAAAAGTGGAGCATTCCATCCTTGTAGAGACACTAGACATAGTGTGAAAGTGTTAACTCTCTAAAAGAGAGTTATTATACCTCTAATATTGAATATTTGACTGTGGTTAAGGTGCTATAAAATGAGAATAACCTATTGATACACTAAGATTAATACGTTTGCATGCTTTATATTAGTATGTCGTACTGATCTAAATGTTGTTTTTATACATGATTGAATTAAGAGTGAAAAGCAAAACAAGCAGCAAGTTCGAGTAAAAGAAAAATCTGCGGAACGACCTCGTAGCATTTGGCGCATGGAATACGGTAGCATAACGACAAGCAGATTATTCTAAGATTCCAGTGTTGTACAAACACTTTTTTGTTGAGAAACATGTGAGTCCTAGAAAGGCATGATTTGTGGTGTTCTCACACCCGTGACCTCGGGAGTGCACGATGAACATTTCTTTGCTTTGTGCTATTTTAGGGTAAGGAAGGCGCGAAAGTAGAAAGGGAAGGGGCCAAAAAAGGAAGGAGAAGAAGAAGGAAGAAATTCCTTTCGAGCTTCTGCTGTCATTTGCGTCTTGGCATCTCTGATTGTTGTCTTTAATTCATTTTATTTCTACTACTGTTCCATTTGTGTGTTGTTTAACCTTTCGTTTAGCTATAGTTGTGTTTTTCTATATTTAGACATTCTCTGTAAACAGCATTTTGATTGCATTAATATGAGTTGTAGCTAACTTCTTCGTGAGTAGTTGATGGTGAATGAGTTAAGCTAAAACTTTGTTGTAGCTAAATCTGGAAATGCGAAGTGTCCTACTCTTGTTCATTTCTTATTGATTTGTTGCAGTCGTGAACTCTCCAGTTGGCCGCCCGTAGTTCTAGCTAGCTAGTGTCCTTGCTGACAGGTAAAGTGGTAGTAGAAACTAGTTGAAAAGATACGGCAGATGTGATAGAAACTCATATCGTAGACTCATTAGACATAATGAAGAACATGTAAGACTAAAAGGGTAACGTAAAGAAACGTTGAATCTAACGTTAGACATAAATAGGATTCTCATTTTAGTATATTATGCTCGACAAAGTGAGTATACGGAATAAGCGTGTCTACAGAGTAAAATATCTCACTCCCAAAAAATGTTGTAGCATTGTGTTGCTTAGCTAAATACCAACAACTACCCTTTTTTGCAATTCTCCGTACCCTCTTAAGAGATAGAGAAGTGTCGATTTCTTTTTATACCAAAATCAACTAAAATGATTGTCTTCCCCCCTCTTTCTCATATTCAACACATTGTGTAAGCTAGCTTATTAACTATTAAGATTTGGGTAAGTGAGAATCCTTAATAAAAAGAAGTCCTTGTGGATCGATATCCTTAAATACTTCAGTATTACTTGTACGATTGCTTATAAGTACTTTTGTCTTCATTTTCTATACCATTATGCATTGTTGAAGCATACTTGTTGCATTTATGTGAAGACAACAAGTTTTTGGTGTCGTTACTGGCGACTTATTTTATCTATGCATCTCATTGGCTTGAAATTTCTTTTCAGTTAATTATATCTTCGTGTTGAAATCCCTCCATCTTTCAATAGTTTGATCAATAGCATTCTATCTTGCAGCATTACCTTGAAAACTGTTAGTGCATGAACGAGGAAGGAGTAGAATTTGCCTTTGATCTGGAGATAGAGAGAACTTTACATTAACGCCATCGAGCAGTTAGGCAAGCTCAAGGTCTTGTCGTAGCACAAGAATTCATGGAGAATCAAGAGGCACCATTTCTAGATCTGTTACTGAACATGCCAAGGAACCCTGCACCAGTTTTAGGAAATGGACCGAGATTAGCTCAGCAATTGAATCAGCATAATCCAATATTGTTGGCAAATGGCAGGGATAGAGATATTAGAGAGTATGTCATACCAGTTTTCAATGATTTAAATCTAGTAATTCAGACAGGATTGAATGGAGCTCGAGCTTTTGAACTCAAACCAGTTATGTTCCAAATGTTGCAAACCAATGGGTAGTTTGGAGGATCTAAACTGAACAACCCCCACTCACATTTGCAATCATTTCTGGCCTTGTGTAATTCATTTTGAATCCTAGGAGTATCCGAGGAGACTTTACTTTGACACTATTTACTTATTCGCTAAGAGACAGTGAAAAAATCTGATTAAATTCACTCCCACCAGGATCAATCACAAGTTGGACATATTTCATTGAAAAGTTTTTGTTGAAATATTTCCACCAACGAAGAATGCGGCATTGCGTGGTGACATAAAACATTTCACTAGTTAGAAAATGAATCTGTGGATGAAGCGTGGGAGAGGTACAAGATGCTTTTAAAAAATTTTATAGCAGAATGAATGCCAGTTGGAAGCAGTAGGGTGACGCATGGAAGCAAGGTGTTGCAATGGTAACATTTGGGAATTTCTGTAAAAACGGTAGAAAATGTGAAATTTAATTTTTGCCAACGGTAAAAAAAAATATCCCCCTCTTGGCGTTATATTTCTCTGAAATTTCAAAACAAAAAATCCCAATAGTACCAATAGCCAGCCTCTATTTAACATTCATTGTGCTAACCTCTCAGGCATTTCTATCTTATTTTCGAATTCCACTTGCTCGTGTTCTGGTTGTGCTTTATGTGTTGCAGAAATTGCCTACTGAACAAGCCCTCTCAGCCTTAACAGCTTCTTCAAGATGGTATCAACGAAAGAGGAAGGAAGTCGAAAGATTCGAGCATTTGGAAGAACATACAAACCAACCAGTGCCTCTAATCCCATGACCTTAGAATCATCTTCGTCATACGATGAGCTGTAAACAAATCCACCTGTAACATAACGCTAATGCGTCATCGCTGATTTGACGCCATTGAAAGTGGTTTACCCAGTCCACGAATCACCTAAAAAGCAATTTGTTCCTCCACTGCAACCCAGCCAGAAAGAAAGAAAAAATGAAAGCAGACTGCCCATCGATATAAGGGGCGAACGGTAGAGGAGGATTCCTAACTGAAGAAGCAGCGATTCAAGCAAGGAGTCAGCAAGCCACCACGACCGTCTACCATTCACTCCATAGCTAAAAGCGCGGTGCAGAGGATAAATCCACCCCCTGACTCTCCAGCTAATCTTAAAAATGAATCACCAGCCAAGACACCGGAGAATCCCTAGAAGAAATACCAGAAATGGGTAAAGAGAAGGTACCAACTGCCAAAGAAGCAAACACGAAACAGCGGGACGATGCAGTGGAGCATAATGAGAGTTAGATCATTGAACTGAATTTAGATGAAGATGATAGCTATACAGGTCAACAAACTGTATATGGGGAGTCAGTTCATGACTGGTACGAAGAACCAATGGAAGAGCAAAGGAATGAACCATCAATAGAGTTGAATAGCCAACCTTCTAAGGAACATGAGGTTAACAGCAATGCAGAAAAGTAACATACTCAGGAAGAACCACCGCAGGAAGTAGCAACTAAAATTCCTATGGTAGACACCACTGACAAACGGAAAAAGAAAAAGAAGAAGAGACAAAGAGACGTCATGCATAGTGAGGCTGCCACAACTCTTGGATCTCAAGAAGAACCAGAGTAACCTATCGTAGCGTTGAAAACGAAGCACTTGAAGAAGAAAGAACTGGAGAAGAAGGACAGCACCACGCCAATGAAAAAGAAGAAGGGCAGTGAAAAACCAAGTGGGGGAGAGGCCACATCCATCGGTACATAAACCATGTGGCCAAAAAACAAGCCAAGAAGATGAAATCTAAACGTTTCTCGACGAAAAAAGGAATCGTACCCCCTTCATTCGATCTCCCCAGTTACATTGGTGAAATCATACAAATCAACAACTTGGAGCATTTTTGTGAAAAGCCACAACTTGGCTTTGCCCAGTCGGTTTGGGAGTTCAACTCTAACAGCACAACTGAAAGCCAATCATCTGTGCTTGTGCAAGGTAAAAGGGTCAAATTCTCTTCAGTTGTGCTTAACTCATTTTATGGTTTCACTTCCTCAGCAAATCCAGTAGGAAATCGATTCTGTTGTGTCTCAAGCGAAGAAGAAATGGAAGACGCATTGGTCACGGTTGGTAATGAAATGGTATAATGGAAAGTTTCAAAGTTGAGCATTTATTCCCTTCTCCCCTCTATGTTGTCGCCTCAGGTTGCACTTTAGCTATATTTCATCAAGAACCGAATCCTACAAACAACACATGACTCATCTATTTCAAGAGAGCGCATAATGCTGACGTACGCTATTCTGCGTGGAATAGAAGTCAATATTGGGAAACTCATTGAAGTGGAGATCCGTAATTGCACCAAGAAGCGAGTATGTAAAATTTTTTTCCCTAGGCTAATTTCTAAGTTATGCTTGAGAGCAAATGTCCCGCTTGAGGATACAGATGATACCCTGTCTGAGAAAGGTAATATCAACTAGCAAATAATCATCTGCAACCAGCGGGGAGTAGATGCTCATGCTCATGCAAAAGAGAAGCCAACATTAGCTAGCAATGCTACCACATCGTCTACAGATCTCAATAAATTGACTGAGACATGCATAGCAGCTGCATCCACCTTGCTGGCGCCTTTGGTCGCCAAAGTCAACAAGCTTGTCAAACGCCATAAACGTTTGGCCAAATATATAAAACAGCGCAATTGATTCTGCCACAACATCTTCATATTGAAAAACACTCGTCTGCCACCCCTCCCTGCTTTCAAATCCCATTCGAAGCAACCAAACGATGAGGCCACCTCTCCAGACGAATGTTAAGGGAAAATCTTACACCTATATCTTCTCATTGCTTTGCTTTAACAGTGTTATCTTCTTGTTTCTATTTTTGAAGTTTCGTACTACTGTCTTTATTTTTGGGATGTTGTCGTTTGGCATCAGCATCATGCTTGTAGTACTTGTTCTTTCCTGAAATGAAATAAATGTATGTATGTCTTGCATATCTGCTTTGTGATTTTGTCTACTCTTTAAAAAAAAAAAGTTGTCTATTTGCCTGTGTCATAGTTGTCCAACTTTGTCTGCTTCAGTTCGGTTTTGTGTGTTCTAGGGTCAGTTCGATGATGTTCACCCCCCTCTGCTTCCCTAAAAGCGCTCATACCTTCTCGCTTTCTGCGACTTATAGTTAGCTAGCATTCTTTAGTTGTGCCCAACTAACCAAAGTTATACAACTTTCATTGTTTTTCTTTGAATAGACAACAAAACCTCACTCGCAATTTTCTGCAGTCATTTGTAATTTCTCAACCTATCTCCAATGTTATATCTACCCCTTCCTCTATCTACTCCTCTTAGTTAACAATGATGACATTGTCAAATTCAAGCTTGGGGGTAGTGTGCCTATTTCGAAGTATGAGCAATGTGTCTTATGTATTGTAAAGCAAGTGAGCTACCCTTTTTTTGAAAAAAAAAAACAAAACAAAAACAAAACAAAACAAAAGAAAAAAAATAGGAAAGGAGAAGGGTTTTTGTGTATTACTCATAGTTGGATATCTAGCACCTAGAAAGCTGGAATAAGCTAGAACGAAGGTGATACACCCGACTCTTCTTAATTGGTTACTCGTAGTTGGATATTCAGTGCCTAGGAAGTGGGGATAAGCCAAAACGATGGCGACGAATTCCCTTTCTTATCTATGCAAAAAAAAAAAAAAAAAAAAAAAAAGGAAAGGGGGAATCACTCAATGTTGTAGCATGTGTAGCACAAACCAGTTTTCAGCCCTAAATGTAGAAGTCATGAGTTTTTGCAAGTGAGTGATAGAATATTGTGGAGGAAGATGGAAGCCGAAGCCTCAAGATAGGAAAAACAAAAAAACAAGGGCAACTTAGGATCTAGTTAGGAGTCTTAAAGAAGGACAGTTGGATGTAAGTCACTAAGGTGAGTAGGAAGTGGGGTAGTGAGGAAGTAGAGAGAACTGAGAAAACCACCTTTGAACGTCCACATAACTTGTAAACTGAGGCTATATAGCTAGGAACTTCTTGTTGGGTATGTATGTCCTAAAACTCGAATGGCTTGTAAACACATTCTATTGTCAATAAAGTTGTTATTGAAGTTA
>JAOANK020248440.1:0-15591 GCA_026257165.2 Telfairia occidentalis
GAGATGACACCATAGGTGGGGTAAGATGGTTGTTGCACACCACCATGATAAGTACAGTATACTGTCAACCATTGAACAATAGGTCCCAAAAGATTGTCATGATGAGGTTGCATGATTGCATGTGTATGAGGTCTAACTCCGTAGGTGGAGTTACTTACTAGGTATATTTTTATATACTCAACCTTTTATGTTTACATTTTTCAGGTATTGGCAATAACGGTCGCGGTGGATGATGATGAGGATGTTAGAGCTAAGGAAGAAGAAGGAAATCATGATCATAGCATGGAAAGAAAGGTTTTCAAGAAGTTGCTAGGATTACAAAATGTAATTTTCCTTTTTATTTAATTCTAAATAATTTTAACTCAATGTCATTTCTAGATTCTAAATTGTTTAGAATCAAAATTTCATTGCATGATGAATTGTTCATCCCTACAAAAGGTACCTCATTAGCATAGCCAAGTTTGCACCCACATTGACCCCCTATCATGAGAGATGATGGTCACCATCATATGCAGACATGCAATATGCGCTCTATTATGCAAAAGTCCCAAAACAACACATAACATACATGCGATGCCCATGGCATCCAATATACAACATTCATACGATGGCTCTGGCATCCATAATCTACTTACCAATGATAACACATCATCCTCAATGCAACATCACATCATGTTCAATAATATCAATTACATAACATAAACATAATCCAACTACATCATAATTACATTAAACAAATCATTTGACCTAGCCCAAAGACTTATCCAAGAGTGAAGCCATTTACTTTAGTTTCCTAATAAGCTTAATTAGCCCTTATTGGCCCGGCCTATGCTTCTCTAGCAATTATCCTACATGAATCCTATAATTTGAGAGCGTTTTTTACCTAATCGTGATTCTAAGGTTCAATGCTCATCTAAGTTATGGTTTTGGAATTAAAAAATTGTATTCAGGTTTTTGTTTGAAATTGATGCTGCTATTGCCCACACACCACTGCCGATGGGAGGATGAGAGAGAGAGTGAATGCGTGAGAGATGAATGATAAAAGAGGAGGTTGGCATGAAACGGAGAAGGACAAGAAAGAGGAAAAATAATTCTTTCGAAAAGAAAAGGCTTGGTGGCTAGGGTTTCATAGCATGCATACTTATAGGCTTCTCTATAAACCTTGATCTAGTCCAATTGATATCATTTAAAAAATTGTCATTATCTTGAACTATTTTTCTTTTCTTAAAAGATAAAATCCCTCTTATTTAAAAAAAAATCTTAATTATTCTTCCCTCTAATAATACTTCATCACAGTTAACTCCTATTTAATTAAAAAATAACAGGACGTTACATACAGGGCAATCCCAACTGGAAAGCAACATCATGTAGCATTATAGTGCACTTTCCCCAGACATGTGAAATGTATGAGCCTCCATCGCTCTACTAAAGCAATAATTAAATGCCAATATAATTGAATATATTTAAGTTGTGCAAGCCCCAAAAACCAAAATGTTGTAGATATGGCATTATACGTTCATCTAAACTAATAGTACAATGTACTACTAGTTCCCTTCTTCAACATTGTAAAAAAATGTAAATCCAGTCTCCCATATTGACTGTGAACGATGTGAATGTTGTAAATATAATTGAGAAAAGTCAACAAATCTAGGATTCATATTTAATACTGAAAAATAATATATATAAATAAATAATAAAACCAAGAAAAAATAATAATAAAATTCACAGGCACAATAAAAAAAAAAATATTGTTCATAACAAAAAATAAATAGTGAACATGAAGTTATTTTAAGAGATTTATCATGCACTTCACACTTGTCATACAAAATCATAAAATCAAATTAAATATGACATAAAAATAAAATTAATAAAAGATTAAAATAAAATTAGACCTTATTCCTCCATTTGGCTAGAAGATGAAGCACCTACATTACGATTTGGATAACTATGCCTGTTATGTCCTTCCTTCTTGCATAATCTACACTAAACTTTTGTTCCAGCCACCTGCCAATCCATGTCATTATGAATATGTGAATTTCTTGAATGTCTATGTTCTCTTAAAAAGTTTGTATTTAGAAGAACGACATCAAATTTTACTTCTAACAGTAATCCTTATGCTGTATAGGGTGAAAAGAAGCCTCATAGCATCGTTCATATTGTGATAGTGTGTAGGATTTATCCATATAAGGCAAATGATTACAAATCACATGAGAGCATGATCTCTTAAACGATGGCCACTTGTTGCAAATACATGTCTGAGCTCTCAAACTCACATTATTGTGATAGTATTTGAGAATGGTATCTTAAGCCGACAAACACGAAGCCTCCATTTACAACCACAAATATCTTGATTTGATTCTATTACCACATGTAATGCCCAGTTATTTAATTTTACCATTTATGAGTATTATTTAGAATTAATTTATTACATGGTTGAGAATTATTGGACTAATTAATTTAATTTGGGAACTAATGAGTTAATGGAAGTTTACTTTTGAAAAGAGAATATTAAGACAATTTTAGAAAATTAATTGAAGTTTTATTTTTAGGAAAGATAAGAGATAAAAGGAAATAAAAATAGAGGAATGACATGATTGTAAATAAGAGTGAGGAGAATAATTAGATTTTTGGGGTGTACCTCTTTAAATAGAAAAGGAAGGACCTAGTCTCCTTCATTCTTTTTGGAAAAGGAAAACCCAAGTTATCTCTCTCTCCCTCTCCCCACTCTCACACACATCCCTTCTTCCCCCCTCCTCCAGTTGGAGACGACACACAAGCATGCCAGCGACACTAGCACAGCCAGTGAGGTCTCTCTCTCTCTCTCTATCTCCCTCCCCCTCTCGCTTACAACCACACCAACCGACAAAGTTTTTCTTTGTTCTCTAGCAACAGAAGTGACGAGTGGTTGGTAACCCATCTGCGTGAAGGACCACAACGGCACAACTTGATCAATGGTAGAAGGCAGCATCGGCAGATGGCAAGTTGGCGTGTGAAGACTCTCGTACATGCGAGCTTCATCCTGCATGTGAGCTGTTGTGGGAGAGAGAGACAACGCGTGACCTAGCCTATTAGGTAGATCGGTGGTTGGGCTATGCGGAACAGGAAGGGAAAAATCTTATCAGCGGAGGCATATGGAAATGTGTGCGACGGTGTGTGGACAGTGGCGGTGCGTGTTATGCAGTAGCTCGATATGATTCCTTCTCCAAAATCTTAGCCTAGATGAATCTTAAAGCCTAAATTTGGGAATATGTGCTAACATTCTCAATTTTGGGCATTATGTAGGAGAACTTGATTGAGGAGATTAGACCAGACTAGCAAAAGTTAATTTAGAATTTATTTTAGGAAGTCAAGTAAGTAGCTCCCAGATAAGCTTTCGGGTTAGGTTAGATAAATTGAATGAATTGCGTTGTAAAAATATCTGACTGTGTCTTATGTGTTGTAAATTAAATGAGGCTTAGTTTTAACTAGTTTTATTATGTAATTTTGGAGCTTTTAGTTTATTTATTAATTTTTAGGTACCGAGCATAATTTAATGAAAATATAAATTTGGGGCTATTTGTAATGTCTTGCTAATGTATGGGTAATAGACAGAGAGGTTGAGTCTGCATATTAGTGAGAGATTAGTTGAGCTCAAGAGAGGAAGCCGAACGTTAGATTAATCCCAACTTATGACTACATTGTGATAGATTAGTCCGTTGTGTTAATTAAATGTATGGTCCCAAAGCATATAAATTTGGTCTAAGGCACACTCTCCATATGTCACCTTCATCTAATTAGGAATAGAAGTAGTGTAATTTAACTTTCTATCTTAATAATCGGTTTCCTAGATAAAATGAGGTGTGAGTAATAGTGGTACTTAATCAAACTAGTAACCTAATCTCGAGGACGACACTCGATACTCAATTCTACACTATACTAAAATTGACCCGTACACTTGCAGTTAAGCAATGTTGCGATCAAGAGCATGATGTTATGTTCCGTTTCGTCACATTAAATTATGATTGAATGCTATGAATAGTATAATCATGATTGATTACTAGAAGCACCGTCTGATGATTATGTTTGGGCACCTTAGAGGTATTGTAAGGTTTATGAACTGAACATGTATTCAATATGATTGTTACGTTAATTGGGACCTATTCATGAACTGTTGTATATTCCACGGACTGAATTGATGAGTAACAACCTCCCCCGCTTAAGAGTCTGTGTTGGTGGGGGGCCTGACAACATTGATTGAGTGTCATCTATCATCAAATAGTAGTAAGGCTTCTTGAGAAGAACTCACACTAGTACTCTAGAAGTGGCACGAGTAAGGGAGTGAGTGCATAGTTATTGAGACCATTGTTAATGACATATCATATTAATTAGGTTGTTAGCGTAGACTGAAAATGCTAATAAAGTAGGTCTCGTATGAGCATTGTATGATAGCATGTGTTTGCATGTCTAACTTGTGGGTTGGGTTGCTTACTGAGTAATAATTTAAAATACTCAACTTCTTCTTTAAATATTTTTTCTAGGTAATGGCAAGGACGTACTGGATGGTTGATGGGGATTGGTTGTGAAGAGACCATGGTCGAGTCACTTAGTCTTCCACAATTTTTAATTGTTTTATTTTTCAGTATTTAAATTAACGTTTGATTATCTATTTGTATTTTGGACCTTTATTGGATTTTAGCATTTCTTATAATTTATATGAGATTTTTATATTGTTTTTATTTTAAATTGAGATCCTAGTAAATTATCTTTAATTAATTCTCAGTTAATTTGGCTATTTTAAAAATGAATTTAAATTTTCTAAATTTTATCCTCGAGTCCTTTCATCGTTTTAAGCATGCATGATTGTAACGATCTTAGAAAATTGAATTCTAGGAGTCGGGTCGTTATAGTTGGTACCAGAGCAAATACAGTTCTGAAAACTGTTTACATTGTAAGCATTAATGTGACCATGACTAGATAATAACCACCTCATCACCACCAAATATGCCAATATTTCTTTTCTTAGAATGTTTATTTCAATTTTGCATAAAGTACATGTCTTATTTTATTGAAGTATGTTGTACATTGTTGTTGTATTTAAAAAATTGAATTGTATGCTAGAATAGCTAATAAGAATTAGCTATAAGACAATGACTTCAAGAGGAAGAGAAACAGGGAGGAGAGGTCGATCGGGTAGGGGATTGGCAGCCTCACAGCCTGTATCTTTTGTTCTGCCACCTGAAGAACGACCTGAGGCCCATTACGAGGAACAACTTGCAGGATCATTAATAGGACAACAAGCAAAACAAGTGCAACCGACAGTAGCATCTACAATTTTGGAATCGATGCAATTGCTCATACAGACTATTGTAGCTAGCCAGGTTCCCAACTAGTTTCGAACTACAGGGGGATGTCTACTTCAGCTAAATACCTTCGCGATTTCAGAAAATACGACCCCCAAATTTTCACTGGGTATCGATGCATCCAACGAAGGCAGAAGCGTGGCTGTCTTCCGTTGAGGCCATTTTCCATTATGTGGACTACCTTGAAGAACATAATGTGTATTGTGAAGTCTTCGTGCTAAGAGAAGATGCCCTACTATGGCAGAAGTCAATCGAGCAATCCATTGAAGCCATTGCAGGACCAATTACGTGGCTTCAGTTCAAGGAGGCTTTCTTCTGCCAATATTACCCAGCAGCCATGAGATTCAGGAAGTAGAACGAGTTCTTAAACCTGAAGCAAGAGAGTCATTCGGTGGAAGAATATGAACGCGAATTTACAAAGCTATCGAGATTTATACTGGAGTTAGTCGACACGGAAACCAAAAAGACTGAACATTTCATTATGGGTCTAAAAGAGAATATTCAAGGAATCGTGGCGGCCCTAGCACCATTAGATTATGTAGCAGCACTGCAAACGGCCTCCCTTATTGACCAATGCCTAACTAGTGGTCATCAAACACATGCAGCGTTAGGGAGTAATTCAGGCCACAAAAGGAAGTTTGATCAAAACCACTTTCACTCTAAACGACATCAGCGTAATTTTTCTAGGCCGATCAGACCTAGGGCTAGGGTCAGCAGGCAGCCAAACCCTAGAATGCCAATCAATACAAGCCCACGTGTAAGAGCTGCAGGAAGCAACATTGAGGACGTTGCATGAACAGTAGCAGGTTATGCTTTAAATACCATCAAGAGGGACACATAACTTCAGCCTATCCCAAGAACGCTGCAGGGAGCTCAAGTCAGACTACCACTTCAACCGAGCTAAGAATCAGCAAGGCAAGGTTTTTGCCACCATCCGACAAGAAGCAGACAATTCTGACTCCATGGTGATAGGTACTTTACTTATCCTAGGCCACTATGCTTTTGCAATGCTCGATTTGGGTTCCTCACATTCTTTCATTTCTACATCATTTGTAAAAGAAGCTAGTTTAAAACTGGAACCCTTGGGCTTTATGATGTCAATCTCCACCCCAGCCGAGGGGGTGATACTAGCTAGTGAGTCTGCGAAAGCCTGTAAAGTAGTAGTGTAAAACCATCTGCTAGATGTAACACTAATAGTGTTGAGGATGTTATACTGGGCAAGGAATGGTTAGCTACAAACCACGCCACCATTGATTGTTTTACTACAGAAGTAATCTTCAATCCTCCTTCAGGGCCAAGCTTCAAGTTTAAGGGATCACAGACCAAGATTGTACCAAGAGTAATCTTTGCACTGAAGGCGAGAAAACTGATATACCAAGCAGTCTATGGGCTATTAGTCAGTGTGGTCAACACTAGGCATGCTGAAGCAATGGTGGACTTAGTACCCGTAGTAAGAGAGTTCGTAAACGTGTTTCCAAACGATCTTCCAAGACTACCCCCAACCCGAGAGGTGGATTTCAGTATTGAGCTTTAATCAGGAACTGCCCTCATATCCAAAGCCCTCTATCGGATGGCTCCAGCTGAGTTGAAAGAACTGAAAACACAAATCTAAGAATTGTTAGACAGGGGGTTCATTCGTCCTAATGTCTCACCTTGGGGCGCGCTAATGCTGTTGCTGTTCGTGAATAAGAAAGACGAGTATAGGCTGTTGTGCATAGACTATTGAGAGTTGAACAAGGTAATAGTGAGGAACAAGTACCCCCTACCACAAATTGATGATCTCTTTGACCAATTACAAGGAGCAGTTGTCTTCTCCTAGATTGATCTACGGTCAAGTTATAATCAAATGAGGATAAGAGATGAAGGCATCCCAAAAATGGCCTTCAAATTTAGATACAGGCATTATGAGTTCATATTTATGTCTTTTGGACTAACCAACGTGCCAACAGTGTTTATGGAGCTGATGAATCGAGTGTTCAAAGACTTTCTAGACACCTTTGTGATCGTATTTATCGATGACATCTTGATCTACTTTAAGTCAGATGCAAAACACGAAGAGCACCTTAGGAAGGTGTTGACCAAGCTGAGGGCTAACAAACTATAGGCCAATTTCTCCATGTGTGAATTTTGGCTGAACAAAGTGTCTTTCCTCAGGCACGTGGTATCTAAAGATGGCGTTTCAGTAGATCCAGCTAAAATAGAAGTTGTGACCAATTGGTCTCGTCCGAAAAATGTGAGCAATGTCAGAAGTTTCCTGGGGTTAGCAGGCTACTATCAAAGATTTGTGCAGGACTTTCCGAAATAGCTGCACCTTTGACTCAGTTGATGCAGAAAGGCAATAGGTTTATATGGAATGAAGAATGCGAGGCGAGTTTCTAGGAACTTAAGTAGAGGTTAGTTACAGCGCTGGTACTTATAGTACTAGAGGGCACCAGTAATTTTATGGTATATAGCAATGCCTCGAAGAAAGGGCTTGGGTGTGTACTGATGCAAAATGGTAGGGTCATCGTCTATGCTTCTCGCCAGTTGAAGAACTATGAACGTAACTACCCTATGCATAACTTAGAGCTCGCAGCAGTAGTGCATGCATTAAAAAATTAGAGACATTATCTGTATGGCGAGAAAATTCAGATCTTCATGGACTGTAGAGTCTAAAATACTTCTTCACTTAGAAGGAGTTGAACATGAGACAACAAAGGTGGCTCGAACTAGTGAAAGACTACGACTGCAAAATTATGTACCATCTAGGTAGGGCTAATGTAGTGGCAGATACCCTCAGTAGAAAGATGGCACACACTTCGGTGTTGATCACTACCCAAACCAGATATAGAGAGACCTAGAGCGGGCGACAGAAATAGCGGTCGTAGTTGGTGAAGTGACTGCATAGTTGGCTCAAATGGCTATCACATCTAGTTTGAGGCAGCATGTCATCGATGCACAGCAGGAAGACCAATACTTAATTGAAAAGTTCGAGCAGTTGTAGTCAAGGCAAACCGAAGATTTCACGATGTCTTTAGTCTCCGAACTGCATTTTCAGGGACATCTATATGTGCCTCAAAAGGTTAGTCTTAACAACTAATTGTTGACAGAAGCTCACAACTGACTCTTTTCCATATACTCAGGTAGTACTAAGATGTACCAGGATTTGAAACAAATCTATCGGTGGCCTAACATGAAGAAAGATGTTGCAGAATTCGTGAGTAAATGTTTAATTTGCCAATAGTGAAGGCGTTGAGACAAAAGCTAATAGGATTAATGCAAGCCCTTGAGCGTGCCAGAATGGAAGTGGGAGCACATTTCTATGGACTTCATAACAGGGTTGCCTAGGACATCCAATGGCTATACAGTAATCTAGGTAGTAATCGACAAGCTTACTAAGTCAGCACATTTCCTCCCTGGGAAATCTACTTATTCTGTGGAACGATGGGCACAATTGTATCAAGAGGAGGTAGTCAGACTGCACGAGGTGCCCATCTCCAATGTCTCTGATAGGGATCCCCAATTCACCTCCACCTTCTGGTAAAGCTTACAGAAGGAGGCAGGCACACGATTGGATTTTAGCACTACCTTCCACCCACAAACAAATGGACAAATAGAACGATTGAATCAGACCTTGGAGAATATGTTGTAGGCTTGTGTACTGGACTTTGCAGGAAGCTGGGACTCACATTTACACCCGATAGAGTTTGTATATAACAATAGTTATTAGGTGGCCATAGGGATATCACCATTTGAAGCACTTTATGAGAAAAAGTTCAAGACACCAATGTGTTGGGACGAAGTGGGAGAACAAAAACTGTTAGGACCTGAGTTAGTTTAGGTTACAAATGAGGCCATAAAGAGGATCAGGCCAAGGATGTTGATAGCACAGAACAGGCAAAAGAGTTATGCAGATACAAGATGAAGAGATCTAAGTTTGTAGCAGGAGAACATGTGTTCTTACGAGTCGCCCCTTGCTCAGCTTTCTTCTTCATGGCTCTTAATTTTTCTCTCGTAATATAAGCCCAACGAATTTATAGTGATCAAATTTTTTTAATAGAAAAAAATAAGGGAAAATAAAAAGATATAAAATAAATCATATGAATGCAGTAATAAATAAAATTTTATTACTAAACGCGAATGCAACACTTAAAAAGAAAAGATAAAGAAGGAAAGAGAAATGGGGATAAGGGAAAACCATTAATGTAAGCAACCAAAATACCCCAAGTCTGTAAACATCATTCTAAAAAAATTATTAAAATCTCTTGCATTTAGTGCAATTAGTGACGTAGTCTTCCACAATTTTCTCACCCATTCTGCAAACCTATAGGCTCTTTTAGCCATCACTTGAAAAGTGCTCAATGTTTGATTGACCTTTGTAAGAATCATGTCCATGTCATTTTTCAGAAGATCAATATCACTTTTTATTAGGTGATGCTCCAGCTTCAAACGTTCATTTTCTTGCAATATTTTTTCACTTGCCCTTTGATATGATTTGAATTGACGATCTAATGACTTGCATAATTTTGCAGAATCTTATGTTTTTCTGATTGTTCGTTCCTTTCTTGGTGTAAATCATCAAGAGCTCGGTGCAGAGCATTATTGGCCTCTTCTAACTTTATGAGTTTTGCTTTTTGTTGGTTAGAAGTTTCTTCCAACTAGCGATTGATTCCAAGAGAGATTTCTTTCATTTCATCAAATTGTTAATTCTATCCTTTTGTAGATGAGTTAGCCTTTGTAATGTGTCATTCTGATTCCTTATCGCATGATTTTCTTTGTTTAATCTCTTGGTGTCCTCATCTAGCAAATTACAGTCTCTAATCATCTTGCCTCGGTACTTCGCTGCTTTCCTAGCTTCCTCTAACTCTTGTTAACTTGAGTTGCATGATCGTTCCACCGTTTGACTTCCTGTCACAGTTTTTCATTTTTCAATTCTAGAGTTTGCTTTGCCTTCACCACACCTTTGTGTTCCACCACTGACTTCGTCTAAGGCTCCAATTTGTTTGAAGATCCATCATCAGGAATAGAGTTTCTTGCTATACTCGTTTTCCTCTCTACATGCCAACACAAATACTCGAGAGTAGCTCCCCCACAATGATCATTGTTATTGATTTTCCTCACAACCTTTCAGGTCGCCTGCACTTGTCGCTTCTTCTCGTTAGAATCTTCACAATCATATGAGAATTATAGTTTTTTCAGGACATAAGTAGCTGGTATGAATTGTCTAAATTACATTTGTCATAAAATCATTAATGTTGCATAGTGGATGCACCCCCAAGGTCCCAATAAAGGAACTGTGTGGAAATTATCATATCTATATATCATTGTTCCTAAAGGAATCCAATGCGTCTTCCAAATGATATGTTTCAATTTGATTTGTAGGAAGAAAGACGTCCAAGCCTCTTCTTTTGGGTAGTGGGATTCTTTCATAGCTATGCAAAACTCTCTATTCTGATTTCCCTTTAAATTTCAAGTCTTGCTAAAAATGATCTTAGAAGCTTTGAGATCTTCTAGGAACTTAATGTGATTGTGCATTCACATACAAAGCAAGGCACACAATACCTCAACTTCTCTTTCTTTTTTTGTTATGCAATCGTTAAGTGCTCTGAAAGTTTCTGCCAAGAGAGGTATAATTGCGTTGACTCCTTTCTTAATGTTAACGAATAGTTTTACGACATAACGATCGACATATCTTTCACCTTTGGATACAAAATCATCCCATAAATACATAACACTAGTAGAGTTAGTCTTTTTTCCTCATTTTGATAATCATAAGTGAGCTCTATTAAGTAATCCAGTAGTACACTTTCCTCTTCACCCTTGATTTTTATATGTTTTTGTACTTCTGTGACATGTATTGCTAAAAACTTTGATAAAGGCCTCTTTGCCTTGCAATTGGGGTTAAGCAATTCACAGTCCCTCCTACTCTTTCTGGGGTACGTAGCATCACATGATACTCCTCAATAATGGGTGATAAGTCGATACTACTGAAAGTGAAGCATCTATAGGATGGATCTCAAAAATCTACCAATGCTTGGATAGCAAAACGGTTGATAGAGATGTACATCAAGTCAACTATGCGACCATAGCTCTTGGAGAACTCATTCCTACATTCTGGCGCTAGACTTTCCCAAATCTTTAGCTTTTCCATCTCATTAAAGACTAAAGGATGATGATTTATTGACGAGATGGGTATATGGGCAGGCATGCGCGGAGGCATGGGCGGTTGGAGTTGCTGGCAGGCGCGCGCTAGCATAGGCGGCTGGCATGGGCGTGTTGCATGCGTGCGAAGGGGCAAGCACGTGGTAGGAGCGCGCGGGAGTAGGCGTTGGGCAGTGGAGTGTGGTGCTCGCGTAGGTGGTTGAGGTGTGCTTGCGAGTTTGGCAGGGGCGCTCGACAAACAGTTGTGAGGTTCTCCAAGGCAGGAAAGCAGGCCACTGTGAGGTTAGCTGGGCATGTACGTGCGGCTGAGGCGGTAGCATTAGCAAGGGCGGTGGCCAAGGGGCGCACGCTTGCGTGCAATGTGCATGCGCCAATGCTAAGCGTCCGACATCATGGCGTTAGTCCGTGGCGTCGAAGGGCTGGCTTCCAACTCTAATTTTGAAAATTGCATGAGCAATTTTTTTCTTCTTCTCCCTCGTGGTGTGCCTTCGAACAATCTTTCTTCCCTCTTGAAGACTTGTTAAGAGTCAAGGACATGTTGGCTTATTAGGATCGTATCATCTTCTACTTCTTGAAAGAGATTCGTCCTCGAATATACATGGTTACCTACACACAAACGAGTCAAATTAGAGAAATTAACAATTAATCTGAATCAAAACTTACCTTGGGCAAGAATGATTTCTCCAAATTTGTCCAAATAGTAGGCTTTTAACAAGTCTTCTAGATGTGGGCTTTGTGCAATCTCAAATTCTCCTCTTTGTTCCTCTTGTTCCTCCACCTCTGTGAGCTCAAGTGTGGGTCCTCCTTGTTTCCTTTCTTCATATAGAAGAGAAACACTAGGAAACAAAAGATCAAGCATAACATAGTAAAACAAAAGTAAGTGACATTTAAGCAAGATCAAACACTTAGCATTCTTACCTTTACCGTTTACCTTGTCCAATTCCTTCTTCGACCCTTGATGTCTCTCTTCCAACTTTTGTTGGTCCTTGAAAACTTCTTTGGGATTTAAGGGTAGTAATGTGGTTTTTCTCCCATTATGCACAAATGAATATCGATTCAAGTAACCATAATAAGACACATTTTTATCAAATTGCCAAGGTCTTCCTAATAATATATCTCCGATTTGCATAGGGGCAACATCACACATACTTTCATCTTTATATCCCCCTATAGCAAAAGATACTAAAGTTTGTGTTTGGACCTTGATTTCTCCACTATCATTTAACCATTGAAGTTTATAGGGCCATGGGTGGGGTATGGTCTTTAAGCTCAATTTCTCTACAATACTAGTGCTAGCTACATTAGTACAACTACCACTATCTATGACAACACTACATGGGGTATTTTGTACTAGACACCTAGTATAAAACAAATTTTCTCTTTGGGTCTCTATTGTATCTTCTATGGGTTGTGAATTAAGGGCTCTTTTGACAACTACTAAAGCTAAGGCTTGTTGGTATTCTATTACTTCTACTTCTTCATCCTTACTAGAGTTATCACTAGACTCTCCTAATCCCTCTTATTCTCTCTCATCATCCAGACTAATTCTCCTTCCCTAAGGACCATAACCCTTTGATTAGGACAGTCTCTACTAACATGACCTACTCCTTGACACTTCCAACATTTTATATCCCTATGTCTAGTTGGGGTGCTCTCGGGTTTGGGCTTAGAACTAGGGGATGACTCTACTTTTTCCTTAGTCTTTTCTAACACATTTTAATCTTTAGTATTTGACACTATGGGCTTAGACTCTTGCTTATAATTAGAAATAGGCTTAGTTGGGTTTGTTACATACCTTTTGGCTTTCCTCAATTTTTTTTCCTCAACCTTGATAGCTAGGTGCAAAAGTTCCTTCATGTCATTGTAAGGATGCATATCTACTTTGTTGGCTATGTCTTGGTTGACTCCATCAAAGAACCGTGCCATGGTTGTCTCTTTCTCTTCCTCAATGTTGAGCCAAATTATCAACATGTCCATCTCCTTGTAGTAGTCTTCTACACTCTTGGTTCCTTGGAAAAGCTTGTTCAACTTTTGTTGGCTCTTCCTATTAAAGTGCAGTGGAATGAACCTCTTCCTCATGATTTCTTTGAGCTTCATCCATGATGTAAGTGGACCTAGGTTGTGTCTCCTCCTATGCAACATCACTTTGTCCCACCAAGTTATAGCATAATCTTTAAAATGAGTAACAACAAAGATTACCTTTTTGTCATCCATATAGTGGTGGCATGAGAAGACTAACTCAATCTCCTTCTCCCAAGCTTCAAACTCCTCGGGTGTGGACTTACCATAGAAGGTTGGAATTTTGAGTTTGATGCTTCCTAGGAAGTTTGGAGTGGTGGTTCTCTCTTTTGGTACTATTCCTCTATCTTCAAAACCGAGAGGTCTAAGGGCTCTCCTTCCTCTTTTTGGATATCCTACACGAAAATTTTGAAAGTCATTAACATAAGGCTCATACTCAAAATCACGATTTCTTACCTAAATATCATCATCGGACTCTTCATCTTCTCCTTGAGTGGATGGTGGCCGCCTTTGTGCTTCTCCTTGTCTAGGGCCTTCTAGGTGTTGGAGCCGTGTGGTTAGACCTTGGATAACCTCATTCATATTCTCAAGGTGTTGTGTGAACCTTGTGAACGTTTGAATTTGGGCTTTCCTAAATCTTTCCTCACTAATTCGACTTCCTTCTCCTTCCATAGCCACACAAGTAAAGTTAGTGAACAAAAAACTGTAAATGAAATTCACTCACTTTCTTTGTGGATCTCTCAAGTAGCTTTCTTTTGGGTAGGCCTTTTTGTAGTCTCCTTGTGGTACTTAAGAGCTGCAAATAACACTCAAGCAAAATTGCTTGTGGCAATTCAACACTTGGAGTAGAATTGAGTAAGCAAAGATACTAAAGCAAGCAAACAACTCCTAACTCTAGATGCTGTGGACTTAAGACATGCAAAAAGTCTAATACTAAATGCTCAAGAATTCAAACAACAAGACTCAATGAACAAAACAGAACCTAAAGCACTCTAGGAAACATGTATGAAAAATCAAACAAACAACCTAACAATGCAAGATCTATCGTAAAGCAACATAATAATAATAAACTCAATACATAAGACAAGTTGAGTGAGTTTGGGGTATAGGCGTGAGGTGTATGAGCAAGGAATTGGGGTGAAATCGGTGGCAAATAAAAGATACGTGGGTATACAGTAGGGGGTTGGATGCAACCTGTTTTGGGATGCGTATAGGGGTGGCTGCAAATAGAAAAGGAAAGTGGGGGTGCTGGATTTTTAATTTCGACAATAGAAAAAAATAAAAATTAATTTTGGACCCTTAGTGGCCAAATATTCTTTGGATTTTAATTGCACACTTATTTAGCAAGGTACTATGCTAAAAATAATTTATTTTTACCAAAAATAAGGCTGGTAAATTCGGCAAAATAATTTCCCAATAATTTCCTTGTTTGGTAAAACTCAAATATGGAAAGTTTTCTTGTCAGACAACACTTACTCTTCTAGTGATAACTTTTATCTCAGAACTTGGATTCGCACGAACTTTATATGGTTGGAAATATAACTCAAAGAGATTTCTTTTGGCACCAAGTTTGACTATTTTTGCTTTTGTAATAGCCAAGATATCATCGATCGAATTTGGACTATTGCAGACTCAATTCTGCAATTCTGTGCTTTCGGACAGTGTGCGTTCAAAATGAGATAAATTTCCCTACAGGAGTCCAAATAAATCAAAACATGTATGGTTAGAAAGCTTATTTGATGGATTTAATTTAGTAACTGATTTGACTATTTTTGGAGTTCTAAGAAAGGAGAAAAAGGTTATCGAACTTGGGCTATGGTTCTGGAAATTTGCTGGCTTCTCCCAACGGTTGAGGTTTGAACAAAAGGCTTCTCCTCTCCAGTTTATGGCTTGGTTCAGAGGGCAAAACGTCTTGGAACGAGTTTATCTTGTGAGACTGAGCAATAAACAAATATGCAATGCTTCGGAAGCAAGTTTAACCTCAATACACAAGAAAGAAAATTGATTAGAAACACAACGGAAGGCTAGGAACTCAAGAATGAAATTTTTGGTATTTTTGAATAATGGACAGAAAAGTAAACATATAACCGAC